>JAZHYW010065627.1:0-35830 GCA_037355805.1 Ixodes ricinus
TACTTCGTTACTTAACGGTGTACTTGCCCAACAAACGGGGATCGATATCTGCTCGTAGGGTTATTACCGAATAAACTTCTTAATGGTAAGGCCGCGAGGCATACCGCGAGCGGCACCTTCTTTGCTCGCGAACGCACGGAACGTTCTCGGGCCTTGACAAGGCATCTGGGATGAACTTATTCATTCCGGTCGTTTGTTGTTCACAATGGTCGAAGCTTACGGTTTGACCTTGCTCGACGAAAGCATAAGGCTTGGGGATCTGTTTGTCCTGTCCTCTCAGGTTTTAAATTGTGTTTACCTCACTGGTGATATGTGCCCGTCGCCTTGTAGCCTATGAGCCTTTCGTCCCTAATATGATGGTGCGGTGGAAGCTAGGTGCTTGTTAGGGCGAGTCACACGTCTATCGTTTGCCACGTAACCACGCTCTCGTTCATACCCACGCGCAGAGAAAGGGACGGGGCGGGTTATTAAAGGAAAGTGTTTGATTGGTTCTGGTTAGCTTGCAGCTCCCACCGCACTGTCGGCTTAGGGATGAACGAAGTATAGTATCGTCATGATGACGTGATGCCGTGAATCTGTCTTGCCTGGAGCCCTAAACTCGTCAAACACAAAGTTGGGGCCGAAGTTGATAGAGCGCACCGATTGAAACAATTACGACGATGGCCTCGCGTTTTTGTCGCCGACTTCCAATAGGCGCGCTCCGCGAACCGTCGCCTCCAACTTTGTGTTTTACGAGTTTAGGGCCCCTGGAGTTCGTAAGCCGTGGCCTTCCAGCGATGACTAGACGGAGGCTCTTCTCCTTCGCCTTTCCAGCCCACCTTTGTGCGTCTGTCCAGCTCGTCGTACGAGGCTGTGCGCTCGTACGACGTGCCGTCGTCGTTTATTTCCTCCGATGTCTCTTTCACAGCATTTCACCATGCAAAAATATGTTTCTCTTCTTTTCTAAAGCATGCAAACGAACTTTCTAATCTGGGATGAAAGTAATTTCAAAAGTAACGAGTAATCTTCTCAACATTACTGATTGAAAGTCGTTCATTACATTACTAAATTACTATCCTAGAGACATAATTCATTGTAATATTAATTACTACAAAAAGTAATTTAATTACTCTAAGCATTACAGTAATGTCATTACTTCCATCGCTGGTCTAACGTCGTCAACCGGTACCTGTAGCTAGGGCGATGATGAAGATGAGAGGACACGTGATTTCAGCACGCGCCGCGTCGAGCTTTGCACTCCCGCCACTGCCTTACCCAGCGGCGCAGAAGCAACTATACTTCGTTTCAGCTTGGGTCCAGACGCAAGCCGATGCTACAAGCGCGAGCTCCAGGCTTCCAGCGTCCCTGCCAAGCACGCGCGCTCGTGCAGTGCATGCACTGTTCAGGAGCCACACGCTCGTGCTTGTAGCATCGGCTGCCTGGACCCAAGCTGGAAACGAAGTATAGCGAAACAGGGCAGCCTACGCGGTGCACCACCGCACTCCCAGTCGGCGCTGCGGCCACTTCTGCTCCTCTCGGAGGCGAGAATGCTTTCGCATTCACAACTTATAGATGCCTTAGGTGTCCTCGGAAATATTAAAATTATTATTATTATTTTTATTTTTTTACGATTCGAAAAAATGTTTGTTTGGGTTACCCGAGTCTCCAACGCATGTTGCATACAGACGAACACGCTTCACGAGCTGAATCTCACGTACGCTAAGCTAAGACAGTAAGAGAGCCGGAGTTGAACTTGCTCCACAGGGGCTTTCCAATTCTCTTTCCGGAACGCCGCAGCCGTGAGAGCAGTGTCAATCAGTTTGAGCATTCCCTGTTTGTCACATTCGGAGTTGACCGATTTTCTCGCACTCGTTGGAATTATCGCAATACATGTGAGTGGTTAGAGAAATTCGACAGTCTGGTTTGCAGAGGGAAAAAAACGGACGTCTCATACACACTCTGCCAACGCGGGCAACTAGTGCGCTCAATATCTTCACTCACTATTACCTTCTTTTTTTTACTGTTTTAATTTTTTTAAACTCAAATAAATAATCCAAAATATTTTAATCTTAACGGACGTCTTGCTGAAAGTGCCAGTGAAGTTGCTGGTTTACCTTGGTCAGCCGGACCTATACCGCCGTCATGAATAGCAGCGTAACAAGCTTTGTGGCTCAAACATTGCCACTTCATTGCGGATATAGGCATAAATGTTCACAAATAATTTCCACCACTGCACTTACTCTTCTACTACTTTCTGTAAAACAAATGTAGTAGTAGTAGCAATTACAAGTTTTCGTCCGGCTTTTGTGTAAAACGTTGGGCTAAAGCTCATAGAAGTTGTCATTTTAAAGGACAAAACAGGATAATTAGTTGAATTAATGAAAAGCAGAGCGACACGGGTATTGTTTTAATTAGTGGAATACTTGAACTTGAGCTCAATACCGGAAAACGAGCACAAAAATTTATCATCTAGTCATAAAATACACGGAATCTAAAGATAATATCGTCCGTGTCATTCGGCAAAAATACCGGCGTGGAAGGTAAATTTTTCAGCGCTGTAACTTCATAGGAAACGAAATGACGCAGCATCTTTTCCAGGAATAAACACAAGAGTATGGTGAAGAACTATCTCTATAAATTTTAGAAAAATCTAATGTTTGTTTTTTGTTTGTTTTAAATTCTCTTTTGAAATTTCTTAACTCCGTAATTTAGAACAAGTTTGGAGCGACGTAAGAATTTCAATATTTGAGATACAGCAATGATTATATATCCTTCGAAAGAACGTTTTAATAGCAATATATGTCTTAAATTGTAATATTGTAGCTATTCAATTGTCGTAGACACGGGCTCAGAAATCTAGTGACTAAACGTCAAAGGAGCCATGTTTGCGCAATTTGGCCTCACTAAATATCTCCCATGATTTATTAAAAGTGCAAAATATTTGAGATTTCTGCTATTTGTAGTTTGAGCAGTAGGTAACACCAAACATGACGAACGAAAACTTAAACAATCGAATACGCAGTTCTGGCGCACCCAACTTTGTTTTTCTCTTTAAATATTGTGTTTTCTTGTAAATTCTTTTTTTATCACGTTCCCTGCACATGGTGATTGGGAACATACATAAAAAAAAGCAAAATATACTTCCGGATGCGCGTGCATGACCTTATTTGAACAGAGCCAGCTTTATTTCTTCATAAGTGCTCGTAAAGCAAAACCTACAAGCGCAAGCATGCTGCCCTGGGGTGCTATGTTGCGCTTTTTGGACTCCCAGGAAACTAGGGACAAGGAAGTGACGTAGGGGTGAATGAACGTATCTTAGCAGCACCACGCATCGCGGAAACTTTTTCTTTGTTTTCTTCTGCAGATACCGTCATCACCGACTCCACCAATCAACATCCAAAGAGTGTTGTTAACGTCACTTCCTTCTCCCTAGTCTCCTGGGAGTCCAAAAAGCGCAACATAGGGCCCCTGAACTACTCTTTCACTGAACATGCTCACGTGCTCGGTAAACCTGTTCAAAGCACGGAGCTTGCGTTTATTGGCGACTTCAGCGAAATCAACAACATCTCAAAGCTAAGAAGAAAAAAAAGAAGAAGAAGCTGTGTCGGCAGGTGAGTTAGTGAGTGAAAAAGACGTTTATTGACACTGTTGAATGGAGGAGTCAACTTATTGGCAAATTTAGAGGTGGTTGGTTAGGCGGGACATTGGCGATTTACATAACTCCGGTAGAGCTGTGGTCCCGCCGTGGGGAAACGACCCCCTTATATGTGCATGTCCAGCCCGGTCTCACTCAGGTAACTGAGCAGGCCGGACAGGACCGCGACGCGCTTGTCCCTTTCTCCCTCAGGTCGACACCAGGCTTCGAAGGAGGTGGGGCGGAGTTGTTAGTCTAGCGCGGCCAGGGCTTTTGTTTTCTCCTCATCGAAGTTTGGGCAGTCCCATACGAGGTGATGCTCTTGTCAGGTCTGTTCTCCAGCCTTCTCGAGCGAATCACATATTCACAGCGCCTGGCGAACAAAAGAAGAAGCCGTGAAAGTATAGGTTCAAAAACACGCGATGATAATGGCCAATATCGTTTGCTACGTTCAAGCCTAAATTGATTCAGGCGCCGAAATGATATAGCGTTTAAAATACAGTTGCAGTAACTGCTGTAATTTCCTATATTCTTATATTAAGCGCGACTGTGTATTTTATTTTTCGCATTAACGTGCCATTTTTAATGATGTATTAACTTTCAAAAAAGTTTAACTATTCCTTGCTTTATATACGATCGCATTAAAAAGTGCGAGAGAAAAAAAAGCGCGAACACGCAGACACGTTGGAACGCAATGTCACGGCTCATTCAAGATTAGTTTTTGGTTTATAAAGCAGGAGTTTATTCTGCCAGAGTACAGGCGATATGGTATACCCACTGTATATTAGAACTTTAGCCAGTGCAGTACGAGTGCTAGCCTGGGGTTTTAAGCGCGTCCAGACCAATACGGGCAGGGGTGGGGATGAACCCAGGATTCTTGGGTTCTAGAGCTCAGGCTTGTGCGCTGCGCCAATCGGAAATGTTTTTAACGTGCAACCGAATTCGCGGTTACATGTCGCCTTCCTAATAGTTCGGTCTATTGAAAAAAAAAACGCGTTTTTCGTTCGCTTAGTTCTTCGTGCGCAGAAACTTGAAAAAAGAAGTAGATAAAATGATTTGGAGTGTATATTTGCAAGCACCAACAATGATATTCTTGTCTACAACGACCTATAGGGCGGGCAAATATAGCGGTCTTAGGTCGTTGCCATGCCATGTGCCAGCTCAACGCACAACGCTCGGGTTTCAGAAGGCAGAGATTTGACTCAAAACGGTTTTACCCTGATCTTTATTCACTGCGTTTCACACCTGCGACGATGTACTGGCGTAAGCGAGCTTCCAGATGCTTCGACCTTCTTCGGAGAAGCGGTGGGAGGACTTAGGTGCTGATGAACGTTGCTAAAGGCCAAATAGAGAGTTTTAGTAGATTGCGGAAAGGGGCCCTGCGAAAAGGGGCCCAGCGGGCGCCTATTCAATCCATGCTTCGAAGTGAGGGCGCACGAGCTCCCGCTAGCAAAGCGAAGCTTTAGCTTAAGGCCCGTTCACACTCTTGCGACCGAGTAAGACCGAGATAGACCAGACCGGTTTTTAAGCCTCTTGCGACTTCTTAGGACCAGCTCCGCTGCACCGCATCCGGTCCTAAGACGTCGCAAGAGGCTTAAAAACCAGTCTGGTCGCTCTCGGTCTTACTCGGTCGCATATATGTGAATGGCGCTTTACGGTCTACCGTAAGTCTCTAATCGCAGGTTCACGCAGTAGCGTACGTTGTGTTCAGAGCGACCTCGGTGACGCGCTTATACTACAGTGTCAACAGAGTCAATGGAACAACTGTTCCATCGTGCCCAACGCCGATATCACAAAGTCAGGGAAGCCGCAAGAAAGGAGCAGAAATTGTGAAACGACCTGTGTCGTACAGTTCAGTGTTTTCCCACTTGGTGCCGTCCCTTCTGCAGTAGTTGCGAATACTATACAGGAAACAAAAGGTCCATGCTCCGCTCGTCTCCGGCCTGAGAAAACACTAACGGTAATGATAATAAAAAATAAAGTAAGAAAGAAAAAATGTGAGAGGAGGAAGAACGCGAGAGAGAGAGGTAGAGTGATTCGCATCTTTTTTCGATCCTTAGGTGGCCAACAGCGCATAGAATAATCAAAGCCTGTGCACTATTTCTATTGGCGTCATCACAGTGAGAGTAAGCGCAAAGACAGATTGGACACGACTGCTCTTTAAGCGTTCGGTTGGACCTCGTGTCCAATCAGTGCACCGAAAGACGCTCGGCTTCGAGCTCGGGACCAATTACTGAGTTGGCGGCACCGGAGTGTGATGACGTTCTGTGGAGGTGGACGAGGTCGTTTCACGGGCTTTCATTATTGTAGGTGGTGCCCACTTGTTTACGCGTGGCTTAATTACGTGAGAGCGTGGTTTGAGAAAAGTGCTTTCTTCGGTCGAGCGCTACTAGTACGGGAAATAGAAAATCCCCTGATGTAGGCGACGCCAAAGGTTAATTACACCGTATACAGTCGACTGAGAAAACTGCTTGTTCCACAGCGTCACGGCGTATATAATGCAGCAGCCTGCCAAGGCTACTTATTACCATTGAAAACGAGCTACATCTCCGGGCCATACCCCCGCAAGGTTCGAGAACGATTAAACGAAGCAGGGTAAAGAACTCGGGGTATTTCTGCTTATTTGCGCTGTTTTTGATTATGTGTACTTTGTACCGACACGCCCAACTCCAGACGTTACTACAGTTACTCAGGATTAACAATCCCTGATATCTAGAACACGGTGATTTTCGTGAACAAACCAAAGTTCTTGCCTGTGTTGCAAAAACTCTTCGTTCATCCGTGTTCGTGCTGTACCAGTGCAATTAGGAATGTATTTTTCTCGTCGGACACGACTCTCTAACGCCAAGCATCGCCACTTTGTTTCTGTTGCGTCACCCACGTAAAAGATTGGGTTCATTAGCTCGTCCGAGAAAGGTTCGGCGATGTTCTACCTAAACCCCGCATCTCTTGAAAACGAAAAAAAAACAGTTAAAGTAGTGCGGGCGAACGACATGCAGCGGAATTGCTATGCAGGCTAATTTCCCGGGAGCCCGGCCAGACTCTCCAGCGCGTCGAGATCGATACCCTCGAGGTCCGTTATCTTACGGTTACGTGTCGGAGCCGTGCTAATGTATGACACGATGATATGTACCCTATTATTCCAAAGTATCACAGTGTTTCATCCTAAGATGAATATTTTAAGTCCACGGAGCCCTAGCGAGAGCCATTTTGCAATAAACGTTCCCTTAATGATAGCAAATTGGAGAGTTAAATTCTCAAATTACATAGCTTCACCTTGTTTCTTTTTTTTATAACAAGTGGTCTTCGGTTGTACTACGTTATCGTATAAACATTTATTTGTCCCATTCCCTCGTCTGACCCTCCGGTAAGAGACCTTCCGTAATGTACACATTTATATTTATCCGAACATTGAGTTCAGTGTCCCTTTAAACGCAGAATGACCGAAATTAAATCCATCGGTTGTTTATCGTCTTTTATCGATAGACACGAAACCAAAATATCACTACGAATTTTCAAATAAAGTTATTAACCATAGCCAGTCGGAAATAGTGAGGCGCCAACCATTTCCGCGAGGATGATGATGCCACGCAGCCATTTGCGCTGATACGACGAACGCGGTGGCTGCAAATGAACGTCCCCGAATGCGGGAGCACGGTCATCGCAATTGCGAATCCCCAAATTAATTCGCGATGAATGCGCCCCGATTTCGGAACGCCGGACCGCACACCCAATGGCGCTTGAGAACGTCCATTCAGAAGGGGTTTAATTAATCATCGAACGCCCTCGGGAAAGCTTCCGTGGTAAACAACTGGCCAGGCCCAGCAGCGCATAGAAAAATACAACACGAAATAAGGCGGACGAGGGATGTCACTTTACAGAGATGAGAGACTCTGGCACAACACGCGAACCGCTATACTACGTGCTTCGCCAGATTTTAGCTGGTTCAATCTGAAAGTACATTCTCACGAACATGCACGAACTTTCATGAACATACGTTGTTGAGGCTCGATTGGCCCAGCCAGCAGAACGGCGGGCAGTGATATGACGAGTTTTGCGAAGTTGGTTGGCTCGTGTGACCGAGGCACAAGTGAGGGTCAACTGACGCGTAGCGCTCGCTGCAGTCCATCGTAATTAGCGCCCCGATAGAAGAAAGCAAGAAAAAAAAAAAGGAAAAACATGCGGCAAAAGCTAGAAGGAAACAGAAATACTGCGGCGTACAGTCGCCACAAAACTGTAAACACGGCGGACGACGGTCGCTAATGCATCCGTGACAACAAGGGTGGCGGGAAGCACTTTGTGCAGCTTTGGTGGCGTTTTAACCGCGGTCATTAGACCTAATTGCAGTAATGCAGCATTAAACAAAACAAAATCAGCTTGCACTCCACACGTTTTGCTGCAGAACCTAATGTCACGCCGCGCGGTGCCATGTAGCGTGTAGATAATGGATGACCTTTTGTTGTCTTTCGGTGCGCTAAAGTGGGTCATAACAAAGCTGGGACCCAAGACGGGAAACGTGGCTTTTAAGTTCTCTCGCAAAATTTGATTTGTTTAGAGCTCATCTAACCATATTCATTTGGCAAAGTGAGCAAGAGGTTTTAACGTTGTCACTTCGTCGATCACTTATCTTCATCGCCGGAGAAGTTCTACGGTTCGCAAAACAAAAAAATATAGCGCAGGAAAGAAAAAAAAGAATTCTAAGTTTGTCGCTTCGCAGTGCGTGAGTAACGTCTGTCTGTGTGAATCACTGAAAACAAAACTTGGCTGTCGTTGTGAACTAGGTGTCAAGATACGCACTGCACTTTGGTACTTGGCACCTGCTCTAGCACTGACCCTCGATTGGACAAGTTGTTCTTACCAAACACTCTGAGAAATGCCTGCGCGTCTGCTTACTCACAAGACACACAGAGTCAATCATTGCGATCTAGGAAATCAGCTCAGCGAATGATGAGGTGGAACATCTGTTTAGACCTTAAAATTAAGTCTGCGCTGTGGCATTACGCAATGCAATGCCACAGCGCGAGACTTCATTTTTAGGTCTAAACGGATGTTCCGCCTCTTCATTCGCTGAGCTGATTTCCTAGATCGCAACGATTGACTCTTTAAGTGCTCTGCGGGTAAGCAGACGCGTAGGCATTTCTCAGAGTGAAGGGAAGCAAGCGGAGCTTTGTCATCTCACTGGCCGCAGCCTCGCAGCAGAACGCCATCAGCGAAGTGAAATCAATTATTTCGTTTAACCAGAAAAAAAAAGGCATAGATATCCTGGTATTTTTGTTTTATTTGACAACTCACTTATTGATCACTTTTCAACATATTTGCCATATTTCACTACTTTTGGATACTTAAGGGGTGATGCAACAATTTTTGTACTTTGCGCAAATACCACTTAGAACGGATCCCTGACGTCAATGACCTATGAAATACGCGTTCGTTTTTCACCCCACGCAATAGAAGTCTCAGAAAAAAATTAAAGAAAAACGAGCAGCGTTCACCCCCTCAACTCGCAGCCAGAACAAGCGGCCACGTGACCTGGAATCGAATATATGCCGCCAATGTTGATCATAGCCACGCGCTGGTGTTGGCAAAGCACAGGACACGCGCTGAGTTCCAGACATTGTTATGGCTCGGCTATTGTCGTCGTTGCAGCGATTGGACACGGGCCACTTCTCGAGCAAGTAATTATCACGAGCCCAAATCGAGTGCCCACGCAATGCTCGGGTCCAATCTATGAGCCGCATTCAAATATCGTCATTGGAGGTACTGCGATCCCCACATTACGTCATCAAATTTTGCAAAGGAGAGATTGAATGAAAATGATCGCTTTTGTCCTTGAAATTACACCGCAACAAAGGAATTTCTTTGCCAGTGGCGTTGCGTGCGAGTATCCTTGAGTCCCACCAGTGCCAGTACGCTCGTGTAAAGTGAAAAACATTTTAACTGAATATCGTTGCACAGCTCCTTTAAGAAAATCCTCTTCAGTCGATTATTCATGCTCGATCAAGAAAATCTTGTTAATTTGGATTATGTTAGTCAATCTGGTTTAAGCACCACCTCTATCCTCCTAGTCTGACACCCTGCAGTTTCTAGCATTAAAATAAAAAAATAAAAAATTCCGCTAGAAAAAAAGAAAAAAAAAGCTGTAAGGATCAAGGATAATATCCGCCGAAAAAAAAAATAATATCGTGAGTGCTTTATAACATGGGCTCGTCGTCCGAGAAACGTATCGACATTAGTGGCAAGTCTGTATGAGAATTGCTTAATAAGTAAGTTTTTAAATAAATAAAAAAGTGACCTGGCTAGCTAAAAAAAAAATATGCGTGAAATTAAACGGACTGTTTTACCTTCCATGGGCTATAAGGGATCACCCTGTTTCCTCCGACCAATACATTATTGCAATTTAGCAAGTGTGAGGAAGCAGCAGCAACATGTCTGTAATTTTCTCGCGCAACCTTTTTTTTTTATTTATATTGTTTTTGTCTCAGGGCAGCGACGGTTGAACAAGTATTGC
This sequence comes from Ixodes ricinus, assembly GCA_037355805.1. Lineage (NCBI taxonomy): Eukaryota > Metazoa > Arthropoda > Arachnida > Ixodida > Ixodidae > Ixodes > Ixodes ricinus. Next base: position 10,122 of record JAZHYW010065627.1, read on the forward strand.
GACGTGTTGTAATACAGTATCAAAAAAGCAAACACCTCTTCTCTCGGAAAGAATATTGTATGCATCTGTCTCCCGCGTTAAACTTTAGCAGAAATTGAACCCTATTTAAAAAGTGACGTTCCAAACGAAAACGAACACACGAAAAAGGCAGCTCACGCCTTTTCATATGGCCTTGCTATGAACCGAGTTACGTAACCTTACGCTCTTTAGTTGGAATGACAGCACGCGATTGGTTTGCAGAAGTGTGTGCCCGCGCGCTTTCGAGGCAATGGGGCGCAGGTTGTAATTGCGATCCCGGTGAAGGCGCTTTCTTTCGTGCTACGTGACATCGGGCTTGTCCAGTAAAGGTGCCCCCTCCCCCTTCTCCCTCTCTCTCGTTTCTCGAGGTATTTATTGAACGCCTTTCGCGGATCGAAACCAACGACCAGGTTTTGTTTCCAGTCAGCGAGAGAGTAATCAACAAAAATGCCGTCTCTCCCTCCCCATTGCGGAATCGCGTTTATGACGGGAATATTTCCGCAGGCGCGTTTGCTGTCCCATAAAACCCATAATTTATTCGCGCATATTGAGGACGGCGCCGATGAAAATGTCTGCCGTTTCGTTAATGCCATCGGGTTTTGATTGCAGTTCTGATCGTTACGGTGCGTTCGCTCGCATCGTCTCTGATCCAAGTCACGTTGGGTTAATTGCCTCTGTTTTCTTTCATTACCATCCTCCGCGCATTTTGCTTTGATTTCTTTTCTGTCTGGTTACATCTCGGGATTCCTTAAATTACCTCTGTTCTTGATGACGATGATTTTATATTTTCGCTCAATTTATGGGTCAGGAACATGGCGCCATCGATCGAAGGGTAATTTTAGAGGGCTCCTGTAGTTGCTGACAGGTTAAGAGACGCAAGACGTGGCTTAATATGTCCGCATGTCTCGATTATTGATTCATTTGTTGCCGTTCTTATCAGTTAGTATTTGAATCTCGTTAGGGCAGAACGATAGTAAGATACTCGTGGCTGGCCACAGGTTGCTTTTCTATGTAAGGCGCAAATTCCTCTGCTTCTTGCAGAAAGATGGCGATCATGTCGTAACGCCGAATTCTTATTGGTTGATTGAAAAAAAAATAGGGGGTAGACTTTAAGGCACCTAGCATTGAGGTCTACCCGCTATCCTTTTAATCAAAGCCATTCAAAACTCGGCGTCGTCCTAACGTCACCACAAGCCCTGCGCAAGAAGCACACGAATTGCCCTACTAATATTGCTGTGGTTCCTCAAATGAGAAGTCATAGGCTACTATGTTCGCGAGGATCGTAACCATTAGAGTACACAAGACGCTAATAGTATACCTTCATTTCATTGACTGACTCGGCCGCAGTACACACTAAATCTAGTTACTTGTGGGTTACAGTTACATGAACGTTTCACATATTCGCTCTGGAACAAGTCGAACTTAAGTGTGGATATGGGATTATGTGAAACTCCGGTCCTCTTCGCCTTATTTTCGCTTTCTTTTTTTATCTGGAACGCGCAGGTGTCACTTATACGCCGTTCCTCTTATCCCGACACCAATCTGCAACAACTAAAACTTCCAGAAAGTTATTTTTTTTTACATTCATCATTTTGAATCATTGAATATACGAAACACTGCTCTGTATGAACTACGAAGTATTTACAATGATCGAAAACACTGCACTGTATAAATTAAGAAAAATGTGAAACGCGGTTCCTCATGGTTATGTAGAACTTTCTTCGTTTGTACAATGTTACTTTTATATTCGGAACCCAGTTAGAACAACTTTAAGAGTGTATAAATAACAGCTTCTGAGTTTATCCAACAATAAACAGGAAGGCATTTCTATCAATAAAATTTACGGCAACAGGCCGACGTATAAAGGTTTACAGATACGCCCGGATCCCCAAAATACAAATATGTACTGATATTTTTTGCACGCGATATGTTATGCTCAGTGATGAAAGGATCATTAATTATTACTGTTTTGAGTACGAATGCTGCCTTTACTCCTTCTCTCGATATTCTCGTACGGCACCGCGCGTTAATGTGCAAAAAAAACAACACACTTGCAAGATTTTTTTTTTTTCAGGAAACAAAATGTTTTTGTTAGATTTGAATAGTCAAGTCGAGGCCGGCTTTGAGATTTCACGACTACGCATGCGAGTAATGGAACGTCTTATCAGTAGTCGCTGACAACCTAAACGCAGAGCGTGGCGAGCCTCGAGAAATCTGATAATTGCACCTCAGCCAGTGAGAATGCAGCATTAGCCGATAAGAATGTCGAAGAAAAAATCACGAAGCAAGAAGTGTGAACATAATGAGCTACGCCCAGCGGTTCTTAAGTTGTCGGTGACTGTGTCTGTATTATTGACCGTCCAGAAAACAAGACCACTCTCGTAGGAGGCCACGTCGATGCTCTACAGTGAGATTGAAGAAGGTTAAAAAAAAATTTACACAGACAAAAAAAAGAAAGAAACAGAACGGCGAGGAAAAAAAAAAAAGAGCGAGAGAGGGAGCGAGAGAGAGTTTGAGAGCTTCCCCAATTTGTCCCGATTTTTCTTTTGATTCCTTCTGTGCGCGAAAGGTGAGTGTTCAGTGTGCGCAGCACTATATAGGATCCTGTTTTCGGCGATAAGGGGATTACTGCCGAGCAGTTCATATAAGGCGCGGCTGTGCCCAAGACTACGGAGGACATCGCCCGTTCTCATGTTTCTAATAAGAAAACGCCTAAAACAGGCGGGCTTTAGGGAAGGTTTAAAATATACAAACAAACGGCAAGAGGCCTGCAGTATTAGTGCCGCTTTCTAGTGTTAGAGTTACGCAAAGTTCACATGTACTATGGCCTGCAGCTTTGAAAATGGAGTTAAATAGTTTTAAAGTTAAGTTTTATATTACCGCGTGGCATGACTAAGAATATACGCTTCTTTGTTCATCTAGAAGATTTGCGTACACTCTTACCCCGGCCGTAAAAGAGAAGGAGGCCATGACCTTGCGTAGTCAGTCTCGACCTCTTTCCCGAACATTTTAGGTGTATTGGAGATAACAAGCATAGTCGATAAAGAGCCGAGCGCCGTATTGCCGATTCTTCCCTGATTCTCCCTAGCGATAGCCAGCTGTTACGCCGACTCATCGTCGCTTGTTGCTTCCGCCGTCGACGCTCGCTGCTGCTTTCTCGACATCTGTTTTTTTCATTTCTGGCACAAATTCGCCCCCATTAAATCATTAGTTCATTCCGTTTGCTCCTACCTCATCGTATGTCATTCGTGACAATATTAAATTCGCTGGTAACGCTCCCACAAGTCAATAATTACATAAGAAAGAGAAAAAAAAGTTAATTTAGGTTTCGAAACAGCTTTTAGGTAGAGGTGTTTGGGCCTATTTGCGATGTCTTTTTTAATATTATTACTAGTATTTATAAATTTCTAACATTTTGATAACCCAACAGTTTGGGTAGCTTAAAGTCCTGTTTCTCCCCCTGCTTTGTTGTTGCTCCATACCCACGGGGAAATTGATAGGTCGTGTGGCTAGCTGCTGTAAAGCTATTTGAAGGTGTTGGTTCTCCAGTGTCCTGAGGTCAAACACTGGACTCTTAAGTATGGAACAACTCGACTCTGAAATCATCAGGACAATGCTTCTCAAATTTTGGGCAAGTTGTGGTAGCGCAGGAAGGCGAGATTGGTGGCCAACCCCCCCCCCCTTCTCCCCCTCGCGAGGCGACGTCATTGCTGACGTCACGCGTGAGCTTAAAAGAGCGGCTGCAGAAACCACTATTGTTCGTTGTCGATGAATTGCTATAGCATTCGTCATGATAGTCGTGAAGCAGCTCATAGGGAATACGAGGACGCATATTTTGAGTAAACACTTTATTTTATGAATGGTTTATTACGACGCCATCATTGACGCCAGCGCAACTGCATCGCTCCAGTTCGAAATCGAGTGATTGCTTCGTCTCTGTGAAACCGTTTAAAGGGCATCTGCGCCGTGATTTAGATGGTCACCGATTTCTTTCATCATGTATTTGGATGCCCTTCCTAAGCATGTGTACAAAATATCTTGGAAAAATATTAATTTTCTTAGAAGAAAATGAATTTCGAAATTTACATGTACACACCCAAATCACTTGCTGCCGCCCTACTGGCAACACTGAGCAAGAGCGGCACACGGAGGCTGCCATGATGGCTCTGACGTTGTCGTGACGTCACATGTTGGTCAGGATGCTTGCTCTGTTGCTTGTTGGTGCTGGCGACTGTCTGCTTTTTGCTTATGTTATCAGTTTTTACAGTTATGTAAGAGCGCGTAATGGCGACTAAAGGAAATTGGTGTTGTGCCGTAGGGTCTCGCGCTACGGATGCGTCGCTTGAGAACACGGTCTACTAAAACCATCTATTGTCAGACCCCAAGATATAACAAAACAAAAAGTGCCTCCAATTAAAAGGCATAACGTCGATCAGTTTTTCTTGGCGTGCTAGCAACAAAAGCTGCCTTACCATTCCGCTTCGGAAGCGGCATCTGGGTCCACATGGCGGCGGATCGCGAATGCAGCTGCCGCTGGCGGTTCCCTCGGAGGCGATGCCGGCGGATCGTGTGAGAACGGGTTATCGTCATCGTCCTCAAAATCTAGCAGCATATACTCATCGTTTCTCGATTCAGACGAGCCTGATGAGTCCATTTTTATCCGTGGCACGAACACAAAACAGTGAACTGCTGCCAGGCTGGCCAGGCTCAAACTGCACACGTGCGAGTGTTTATACCATATGTGACGTCACATCAAAATGGCGGACCAGTCGAGTGGCAAGTTAGTTTCGGTATCGGTTTCAGCGTATTTTAACTATTATAATTTATGAAAACAGTTTTTTAATGATATAACTGCTGCTATAGGCTAAATTTTTAGTACCCTTTCCGAAAATATGTTTTGATAAAAACGCTCAAATTGACGGTGGAGCTGCCCTTTAATATTCTGTCTGTGTGATCGTTTAATATTCAAGCTGTTTTACCACCGACTAGCTCAACTCAAGCCGATAATTGCTTTGTCGCTTAGGCCCGTATGTCTATGTGAATGTGTGCGCACTGCCGCTCCCTGTATGCGCGGCGCGGGTTTATCTGCTTGCGTCGCATCCGTGAGTGATTGCTTCGTAGATTGGGCACAAATGTGAATGCGCGCGTACTGCCGCTCCGTATAGGCTCGCTCTTTCTCGCGTGAGTTGAAACGTAGTGGCGCCAGTGTGCAAATAGCACCCAATCACTTCCGGTTCCGAACTAGACGGCGGGTTTCGCAGTATTTGCGAAATCAAATATACACACTCTCTTCTGGAAATGGCCACTTATAGCACTGTCAGACTTAATTCACTCTTATGACAAAAGAATGATGAGTAAAAAATGAGGAAATATACGTGAACCGGAAGTGTGCCGGCGCTACCCAATAGATGGCGCCACTGAGTATGTTGCCAAACAAAAAGGGCGACCTCCTTGCTGAAGGACGACGTCCAAGACGACGTCTCGGACGACCTCTACGGTGATCTCAAGGATGACCCATAGGACGACCTCAAGAGCGACATCTAAAACGACGTCGAGGACGACGTCAAACGCAACGTCTACGACGACCTCTAGGACGACCTCATGGACGACCTCTAGTGCCACGTCGAGGATGACGTCAAGGACGTCAGGTCTTTTGAAGAGTGTGCGAATGTGAACGAGTGCGTACTGCTGCTCCGCATCGGTGCTGCGACTGCATATGCGCGGCGCATACGCGCGGCGCATTGGAGCCAGACCTCGTATCGCGAGAATCGGGAGAAGTAGCCAAAGAATGCTATTGCGTTAAAAGTGAAGAGTAGTCTCACGAGCGCAGAGCGAAGACTAATTTAAAAACTTGCGAGGACACCTAAGCACTTCTTATGAGTTGTGAATTCGAAAGCATGAATGTCGTTCTGCCGCTCCCTTAGTTCGTCTGCGGTGTACTGGCGTGGAGGGCCACGTTTCGCCACTGCCGAGGTTGCGGCCGCCGACGACGTAGATGCCTCAGGCGGCGCCATGTTCGTTGGCGCCGAGTGGGGAGGCTCAAGTGACGGTGGGCGCAACTCAAACCTGGAGAGCGTTGCAATTTAATGGCGGCGCCTGACGGAGAGTATTGAGAAAGGAATGCCCCAATGTTGACTGCACGAGAGCAGACGCCCGCTCTGTTCGCAACTCTGTTGCTCCATCCGCCCTTCCTCCTCTCGCCTCCCATTGCAAGCAACGAACGCCTTGGCGTAGCCTTTCTCTCTTCCTTCTCGCTCCGGGAATCGCAAACGTCGAGAGGAGAAAGCAGGGTTGCCAGACAAGCAGCAACGTACAAGATGGCGGAATTTACCATTTTTCGCGTTAAACAAATACTTAAGCTATCGGAACAAAACTGGTGGCTATAGAAAAGTGATCATTTATACCTTGCGTAAATTATTCAAGAACAATAATGGGCTTTTATGACCAGAGGTAGGAAATAAAACAACCCTTTTCCCCGTAGACTCCCCGAAAAATTTAGCAATTAAATGGCGTTCATATCCCATGATCCCCGATCTAGCAGTTGCACCCACCCTCACTTGAGCCTCCCTAGTGCCGAGAGGAGCAGGGCCGACTTGCTAGAAACAGCGTCTCAGCTGACACTGGAGGAAAGAAAGCACTGCCAAAGCCAGCGCACGAGCTGAGCGGGACTCTTGCCGAGTCTCAAGACGCTCGTGCGCCCCAACCTTGGCAATGCTTTCTTTCACCAAGTCTCAGCTGAGACGCTGCTCTAGCAAGCCGGCCCAGAAGCCGCCGAAATCCTCCCCCTCCTCCCCCCTCCTCCATCAACGCCTGAAACGAGAGCGGCGGCCGAGCGCGCGTTCTCGCGAAGCGGCCGCCAATAGCTATCTAGGAGCCGTTTTGCTCAGCCAATGGGAGAATGGGCATTTCTTTCGTGTTTTTTCGCGGTTACATACGCCGCCGGCTCCGCACCATGGGATAGCTGAGGCTTTCGCATTAAAAATGGCGGACCGTCGCTGCCGCCCGGACGCTCCGCCAAAAAAATTTGGGTGTCTACGTCACCACCGGTGGATGGAGCGTTACCGGCGGTGAGCCCGCAGCAGGATGAAAGTATCGCCAAACTCTCGCCGTACGTATTGCTCTGGAAATCTGCTGTCAATACGTACGGGTGTTGTTTATAGAAGTGCAGCTCGGTGGCTGCCAAGAGCGCACGACGTTGGAGGTGGCAATCATTCGGGCACCATGGATGCCCCACAAGTGGGATAAAGACGCACTGCTCATGCGTCATGCAAACGACATGGCGTTCGCTGCAGAGATGCAAGGCAGAATTATCTGCGGACACGTCTCTCGCATGTTTGGAACATGTTTGCTTCATGTCGTCGGGCAGTTTTTGTAAGACCAATGCGGCAGGATCGTGAAACCAGAAAGAAACATGCCTCAGGCAGCATCTGCAGACTGCCTTTTGTATGTTGTATAAGCAGTGTGACAGCGGCTTGCGAGGATGCTTTCCTTTCAGTGCCTGGGTTATTTTATCGACGCTGGATAGCTTGTTGCTGCCGGACCAGCTCAAGCGAAAAGCGCCAGACGAAATACAACGCTCGACTCTTGAAAGAAAAAGTTTTCTTCGCTCGCAAACCGAGTAACAAACTCTCTTGTGTTTCTATCGCAACAAAAGCTGATCCAGCGTCCACTGCTCGACAGCCTTCCATCCAAGCGAGACAGCAATGAGGCTCCTAATGCGAACGCCTTTGTCGGAACTTTCGCAATCGGAGAGGGCCTCTCGTGCTGCGAACCACTCAGAGCTAAGTGGCGTTTGGGCCAGTCCTTAGCGGTGGCTGCAGGCGCTTCTCGGCGGCACTCAGGGGGGCAGCTAAGCGTGACTGCTGTATGTTTCCTCCGAGGAACTTAGGCAGTTTTGTGGGAGCTTTTGTAAGCCCAATTATGCCCACGTTGCCACCCATTTGTGCGCATGTTGATGCTCCTAGATGGTTTGTTCCGCCAAAAAAAGACGTACATTTTATTTGGAAGTGTCGGCGGAAAATAAAAGAGAAGTCCGGGGTGATGTTGCAGCCTCTATCGTCGAACAGCGTACCATACACCTTTTTTCGCCCTCCCTTAGAGCAGGCCGTATCGGTGGCTTATAGCCTGCCTCCGTGGCGACCTGCCTCGTTAGGCAAGAAACTATATTTAAACATATTAACAAAGCAATTAGTTCGTACACTCTTCGGAAAGAGTTAGTAGTACTTACTAACTAAATATTGGTAACTGCTCGTCATAACATCCACTACCTTGTTAGCAACTGCAGTTAGTAACGGTCAAGTTAGTAAAGTTAGTAACTCAAGAAGCTAGTGATGGTTACTAACACACCTAAAATATTTCACTGGATTTAGCTAGTAACTGGCACTAAGTCTCACCAGATCTAGTAACCACTACCCGAACCCAGGTGGCGCTAGTCAAACTTCATATTCCAAATTGGTAAAAATAAGTAGTATCCCTGGGATCGATTTTTTTCAACGTTGCTTGATGCACGTTTGCATACGTAATACGCATTTAACAACGACAAGGAATTAGAACACAGAGGAGAGACACGCGCACAACACACACGACGACACGCTAATCCAATAGCTGCCCCCAATTGCTATTCATGCGTATTTTATACTGATCATTTGAAAGAAGTCGGTTGGTCAGTGACCACCTCGTTCGTGAACGATGTTGCAAATGTGGGGCCACTTTCACACTACTATTGTTCTTCAATATTGTTGCTAAACATTCCAGGGAACGTATCTCTCACTAGGAAGTAACGGTATACACACACTAATTACTTGCGACAGTCTATAAAACAGCCTCCCCATAGGTTTCCAGGAGATACGTTCTCGCTTTCCCGCATGACAGCTGCAGTTGCTACCTGTCGCGCGTTTGAGGTAGTACATAGCTAGTAAAAAGGAAGTAACGGTCAGAAAAAAAAACCAGTAACTACTGCTCTTACTAACGCTTTGGTACCTATCGCGCGTTTGAGGTAGTAAATAGTTAGTAAAAAGGTAGTACAGGTCACAAAAGCAGCAGATACTAGCATTTTACTAGCTTTTTGCTAAGAGTGTAGTCGAAGCTTGTGAGTCATTTAAGATTATAAATAAGAATGCGATTAGCAAAGAAAAAAAGGGGCATTGATCTAATAATTACAGTATAGGTTAAATAAAAAAAATACTGTGAATTTTGTTTATCGTTTCGGTTCAAAGTGATATTTGTTAATGTGGACAGCAGAACATAGTAGACAGAAACACCGCGCCCTCGCCTACCCGCGTGTTTTGACTAAATTGCTTTGCTGTCTATATTCACAAAAGCAATGAACCAACTTGCTCAACTAATGTCCGTGCCACAGTAGGGTATTTCCGTGAAACGACACTAAAACTGCGAGTAGCCGCGGAGTGCATGCCGTTAGCAAGCCGTCGTCATTTCTGTGGAACGTGGTACAAGCTACTCTTTCGAAGGTTGCACTGGCACTGACGTCCCCGGGAGCAATGCTCAGAGCTTTGAAACTTGTTATGTGCACGGACTCTCGGTATGTCACAAGAACGGTGCTGGAGATTTTCAGGGACCGACCCGCGACCCGGGTCCACTGACTCATTCGCACTCGACCCCGGCTTGGCGCGATTGGATGCCTACTGCTCAGACCGGGCCCGGGCCCGGCCCGGCTGAAGGCACACCTCGACTGTGAAAAATGAAGCACTTCTTTGCCCGGGGAGAGGCCGAGGCGTTTCTTAAATTCGTAGCAGGAAAAGTGTCGGTGCAATCGATCCGCTGAGATAACATTAAACTGCTGCTTGTTCGTACTCGGTCCCTCGTCGGCCCGGGTTCGAGAACAATGCGTGCTACCCAGCCCGACCCAGTTTGCGGGCCGGGCCCGGTCCAGGGCTTTTCGGTTGCCCCAAGCCCGTGCAGAGCTCTAATCATGATTACACACAAATGCGCGATGGGTGCAACACTCTTTCCTATACAAATTTGCCCCCAAGAAATCACAATTTTTCTTTTTTTTTTTTTATCGCGAGAATAAATTTTGGATTGCTGAACGTTCATTTTTCGCCCAAATGTAGCGCTATATACATGTTTTCCCCCAAAAAATTACAGGTATTTTTTGTTGTTGTTGCAAGAATAAAGTTTGCATCGCTGAACGTTCATTCTTCGCCCAAGTGGAGCGCTAGCAGTGCAAACCAGATGCCAAAGTTTCAGAACTGACCGTTATCTTATTCAAAAGTTACAAGCGATTTTCCTGAAATATAGGACGAGAAAATCGCGGCCGATGGAGGTCTCGAATACATGAAGCTAAATGGGCAAAGAAGTGCCCCAATGTAGCCCGTTGAAATTTTCAGAAAATCACTTCTATCTTTCGAACATACTTTGGTAGTAAGTCAAATACAGTAAATGAATTACTGTCATTTAATTACTTTGTATGTAATTTGTAATTGTAATTTGTAATTGTAATTATTTACTTTCGGCTAAAAGGAATTCTAATTGCGATTGAATTACTTTCTAGCCTCAGTAAATGCAACATTTCAGCCACAATGCAAAACTACTTTTGCAAGCCTTTGCGCCGCCGAAAGAACCTTTCTGTAGCCTCAGCGCTCGTACAAGCGGCCTAGCACTCGGTGATACACTCGCACACTTAGAAACGCACTCACACACACAGACGCACAAGAAAAATAGCGCCGCGTTATTTTATTGCTTACTCTGCAGGCTGCAAGACAATCCTCTTTGTAGCCTACCTCAGCGGCGCCGTGTGGCGCCGTGGGTGGTGCAAGCAGGAAACAATAGCGTAAACATGCCAAAATATTGCAAGAACACAAGAATTGAACTTCAGCTTTCAGCCAAGGTTGGGGAATTTAATTGTCTATGAAGTTAGTTTTCTATTTATTTATTTTTACCAATTTTTACGTTCCTCTTTTAGTACTGTCGCATATTTGTTTCATCGTATTATTTTCAAGTTTATTTCCTGTTGGTTTTACTTCGAATATCATTTACATAAGCATTTTGGAAACTGACCTCGCACCTGTGAATATTGTCACCATTGATGGCGGGAGTCCCAATTCGGTTCTTTTATATTTCTGAGCCATTATAATTTCAACTCAATGTAAATAATTTATAAAAATATGAAATGTTTTTTTATGTGACTGTGGTCGTATTAAAGCGTGTGGATTGTAGTTTTATATTAACACTATTAAAACATTCAGATATGACTAATCATGGCATTTTTTATTTGCCTGGCTAGCAAAAATGTGTCAACCCTATTTAACTTTAGCGATCTGGCGTCTTCGAGTGTATGAACTAATTTATTATAATTTATTGAAAATATAAGAACGTAGGACTTCATTGCCCCAAACTGTCAAGTTATCATTAATTTAACAAAATCCACAAAAGGAAAGTGCAAATCGTGACATTTATACAGCGATGCTTAAGCCTCCCCAAACACTGGGGGCAAGGGAATGAACAAATGCGTTGCATTCTTAACAAGTCGTTTGAAGTCATATAGCCCAAGTCGGTCCCTCTAAGAAATAAGTAATTGTAAAGTAATTGCATTACTTTCTCAAAGTAATTTGTAATTCTAATGAATTACTTTTCACGTAGTAGTAAGTGTAATTGTAGTTAAACAACTTTTAGAGCAAAGTATTTTTAATTGTAATTAAATTATATTTTGGAAGTAATTTACCCATGAATTATATTAATGGCATAACAGGTAGTTTTGAAATTTTGGTCATTTGGTTAGAACCGCTAGCGTTACATTTTGGCTGAGAACGAGCTTTCAGCGATGAATCGTTTATTTTTGCGATAAAAAAACAGTGTAAATATTATTTTTCTAGCGGGGGAGGGGGCAAGGGGAGGGGGATGGGGGAGGGGGACACATTGTACAGCAAAACGCTGTTTACAAACAAGCACCGCGCCTCGGCGGAAACTAGATTCACGTGCGTGAGATGTAGCGTCTCCGATTGCGCAAACAGTGTCATTGCAGGAGCGTGACGTCGGAAAATTGAGTTGATGTAAACCGAAACCGGACGGACATTAAACTCGCGGACTCTGAACCTGGCTGGAGCCACGAGCTCGCCCTTGGCGCCTTGCAGCTTTACTTGCAGCTGGTATACTCCGTTCACGTTCTGTTGTACCGCAGCGAAGGCTATAAGCGCGAGCTCATAGCTCGGCAGCTGCCCTTAATGCACGAGAGCCTGTGCCGACCAGATGTACCCCAGAGCAAGAAGCTCGCGCCTGTAGCCTTTCCTGCGGTACATCATAAGGTGAAACAGAGTATAGGTGGCACGTCAACCCACGAGGCCACCGAACGGCAGTAGCAATAGACCGATCTCACTAAGTGTTCGGAGCATGCGTGTCGCCGCCATAAATTTGGTTCACAGGAGTTAGACGGCCGTGCATGCGAGGGCTCGTGCCTTCTCGTGTTCTACACGCGCAGAGCTCCAACAAGGTTGCCGCACGTGCAGAAAGACTAAAGTTTCCTCGATGCATCGCGGCAGCGGTGGCGTAGTCAAACTGGCTGGTGAGATCGGTCTTTTCTGTACGCCGTGTCAGCTCCCTGCCATGGGTTCAAAGTCACTGTCCCAAGTCCGGATACGATGGCGAGCTATCGCAGTGCCAGACAGTCGGTTCCGCGCCACTCGGATATATTGAATGGTTCGACTTGACGAGCTTCACCAAAGCGCGCGCTGGCGCGCCTCTTTTCTTGTCTATTGGAGACGTGCCCGGCAAACGTTTCGCGCCATAAATCCCTTTTTTCCTCTTTCGCGCCTTATTTTATTCCTTTGCTGGATAAGGCGATAGTAGAATGTGTGCCGGTTCTTTTTTATTATTATTATTTGGCGCCCAAAATGCGATCGATACAGTCTGGCCCTAGATTAGGAAAAAAGAAAGAAAATGAAGCATTAAGGAATATCGTTTTATTTCATCTCGCTGTTGACTTTCCGCCTGCTTCTAAAGGTAGCAGCAGAAAATGTATTTGGAGGCAAGAAAAAAAAGCTAATTTTATTGACGTACGAAATGAGCAGGGCATGCACGCCTCCTTTTTTTTTTTTTTGACAGTTGCAAGAAGGAGGAAATGTAGGAGTGTGAATAGCAAGTAACTGCTGATACGCGAGATGACGGAAACTCTCGGAATTTCGTTTCGTGCGTTCTTGACTTTTATTCTCAGGTGCCGGATGGATTTCACGCTATTAATTTTTGTTTTCGGGTCGTGCTTTTTCCGCTTTTTCTAGCGTACGTTTCTGAGAGAGCACGATTCTACGCTCGAGAAATAAAAGAAGAAAACAGGTCGATTTATGCCTTTCACGTTTTCCCGATCGAGCGAGATTTATTCTCGTTCGAGTCGAGGATAGATCAAAATTGCAGATGTGAAGGAATGTGATGAGGAACAAGTTTTTTATTGATTCTTCTTTGCTTTCCACTCACTTTCTTAGTTTAGGAATAAATCGACGTAATCTACAAAACCTATGGTGCATTCGTACGAAGAGTGGAGTTGCACTTTGCTTTGATGTTTCACACGACACTGTCAAGGGCTTGAAAGTAAGCATCTTCGACAGAAATCTGTCTGGTTTGGGGAGCAATATGCAAAAGAAAACTCAAACCAAAGTTTGAAACAAAACAGTTCCCAACGTTTCGGGGTCGACTGTTAAGGCCTGTCACACTGTAAAGGCATGTTCACACATGCAGCGGAGCGCTACAAGCATAGTGCTGACCTCGCGCTGAGCGTGTGTTCACGGGAGAGTTCTCCAGCTGTATCGCACCGTCAAAACTGTTGCTTATGGCAGACGATAAGTAGCTGACGACACATGAGCAGCGCTACATAGTACTTCGCTGCAGTGTGAAGTGGCCTTAAAGGTGGCCGGTTCCACATGCAGTAGAGCTGTCATACATGTGCTGTTCACATGTCTTCAGCTACTTATCGTCTGCCGTGAGCAAACGTTCTGTACGGTGCGATAAGAATATGGTCAACGCTCCCGTCGGCGCAGCACGCTCTTAGCGCAAAGTCAGCGCTGTGCTAATGCACGTTTGCAAGAAGGGCTCTGTGCGCCGCCATTTTGGGCGATGCGCGGCGCCGCCTAACGTTTCCGCCATGCTGGGGCGTGCCAGGGGTTGGCCAGGGGCACGTCACTGGGGTGCGCGATGACAAGATGGCGGCGTCTGCCGTGTCGCCGACGGCCAGGATTAGCGACACACTTACTGTTTCGGAACGCAGAGGAGGTATCCATTCAGATTCGTAGCATCAAATATTGTAGGACGGGTCATGTTTAAGGGTTGGAGCTGACTTTTTAACTATCGCTGCCTCTGTTCCAGCACGTCGTGGAAGCCAGAGCTGCCGCGAGCGCAGCCATCGTTGATGCAATGGCCATGCGGCTTCTGGCGCTGGTTTACGTATTTTATTTAATTGCGTGCTTTTTGCAGTCGAAGAGAACACCTGCATGTTTTATAAATATATATATCTTTAATTTATTCTTGCGCTCAGTGGTGTATGCTTCGGCAAGAGACGCTTGGCAACATTGTTCGATCAGCAGCGAAGCGTCCTGGCTGGAAGTGAGGCCCGCCTGACCGCGATGCGCGGTTCGAGGTTAAGACGGGATCCCACTTGCAAAGGTGTATAGGGTGTATTCACTGGCGGCCATATCTGTGCGCGGTATTGCTGAGCACGTGCTGATGGCTCCCGGCCACAGTTATTTTGCAACGTCACTTGCACCATCAAGATTGCCGGTCTTGGCAGCCTATCAATGTGAGCTCGTTCTGAGCATGCGCTCTAAACAGTGACCTCAAATATGGCGGCCAGTGAATATCCCCTATAGCGCTGTGAAGTATGTGTGAACTAGGTGCCATGCATGTGCGCTTTGCTTAGGGTACAGGTGTACTTAGGGTGATAACATCTGGCCATTTTCGTTCCGATGCTTATTTTAATTTTTTGCCCTGAAGCGCAGTGAAAGATCGTGTCCCTACGCACTGGCGCTCTTGGCGCTTACTGTGCTGCGGCGACATTTTGTTTTCGACGATTTCTTTGTATTTTACCTGTGAGCGCGTACCGTCGGCATCGGATACTACAAAGAATGGCGTCACCCTAGTGTGAACAGGCCTTAAAACCACGCTTGAGATACATGTTCCTAACTAGAGCCACTAAATGAGCTACACTTAGAGTATCGGCCAATATTGCTATACACCATGATACTTACTCCGTTCACCCTTGAGCTGCGACTCAGAACTCCGCCTTTGCGCGAGCTTTCAGCCCTTGCTCACACAAGTGTGAACGCGCAAGCACGTGCAACCAAGCACTGCGTAAGCCAGGGAGCTCGCGCAGAAGGCGGAACTTGTAGTTTCAGCTTTGAAGGAGCATAGAACAACCGACGGGAAGCTTCCAGGAGCTGCATTGGAGCGGTTCCGATCGCTCGGGAACCGAACTGCCATAGGAGCTGCATTGAAAAGGAAGATGGTACCACATGATCCGTACTTTATCATAAACAGGAAGCTCGAACTGTAGGCAGCAGAGAATCTATCGAATTTCTTTAAAGGGATGCTGAACCGAAATTTGGATTTCACAAAATACGGCGGCAAAAGCGTGCAACGGGATGCTACAAACACCAAAACATGACTCATGCAGCGATATCTCGAATGAATGACCGTATTTTTGAAAAAAAATAAAATAAAAGGAGACGCATTTGACAGGTATGTTTACGTCTTGTTTTGCAGAGAGTTTTCCAGAGAATTTCGGTTCACCATCCCTTTAAAGGGAAGCTAAAGAGGTTCTTGAAAAACCGAGCTAGCGGTGACTTCTATGTATTTTTATCCCGTGAATCTGAATATACGTTCGTTTTTCCTCGTTATGTAGACGCCGTTGCTCTCGGGCAGGGGCGCGAGCGCGTCCGCAAGACCGAGAGTGCCCTTCATACCAGTCTTGTACACATTACCTAAATAAAAGTAATAAATTACAATTACTGTTACTCTTGTCAAAAAGTGTTCTGATTAGATTACTTTGATTACTCGACAGCAAAAAGTACTCGGACATTACTCTAAAAAGCAACCGTTACTTTTCCAGATTACTTTATTGTAGTGCTTTAAGATGTAAGCAGCGTTAACGCATCTTGCGCCTCATAACAATCAACTTCTTCCTACCTCGAAACCCTGCTTGTCACAAAGACCACGTAGGGGAAATACGGAATCTTTGACGTGTATTTGAACAGGCTTTGCATATATTTTGCCTCCCGCTTTAGACATTCTTCGGTTCTGGTTCGGCGGGGCTGCGAGTAGATACTGTAAGCAGGAGTTTCTTTTTTTTTTTTTCTGTGTGTGCGCAAAAGTGTTTTTTAGGGGAATCAGTTTGGTTCGAAGGACGTACACAAGTTACCGCATTCTTCTCCCTCAAACTCACGCCCTGAATGGCCTCGGCTCACCCACTGGGGCTTCCCTGCGGCTTCCCAATCCCAGTCCCAACTCCTAAACAAAACGGACATTCTACAGAAACTGTACATACAAAGGAGTTGACCTCGTTTCTACGGCTCCGGCAAAAATTTTTTTTTTCCGTTCGGAAAAGTCAAGCTAACTTCATTTCTCGCCGCCTCAGAAAAAAAAGGTGTGTGCAGGGGGGGGGGGTGTTTGTGTGAAAAATAATAGTAACGGTTACAAGTAATTTTTGTCACTTCAAAAAGTAATCAGATACTACTCTTGTGATTGCTGCCAACCAAAGTAATCAGCCCCTGATCGCTAAATGTGTCATCTCCAGAAAGTAATCGGATTGGCGCGTAATTTGATTACTGGTAATGAGCCCGCAGCACAAGCCCGCTTCATACGCGCGCTTTTAGCTTGAGTGGTGACATCTCAGCCATTTTTACGCCCAATCGTTTTTTTATGCATTTTTGAAGTACGCGCAATCCGGTGTCAATCAGCTCGGGCGCGTAGCTTTGGCTAATGCAGGGACGCCATTTCAGCGCCCAAGTCACGCACCGAGTGCGCGAAGAGCGTCACGCGCTGAACATTCGGTGCAACAATGGATGTCTTCACCCTGAGACAAACAGACATGTAGGCACCCTACGCAAGACTAAAGCCCCTTGCCATGTTTCAAAAGTAGCGCAGCAGGTTCTGTCGATGCACGAGGCACGTGCAACGTGCAGCCCTTTGAAGAAGATCGCTGGCGGCTGCAGCGCAGCACTGGGTTAGATTTCAGACGCCATGAATTTCCCAGAAGTGGCGTGCAGGCACGTTCGCCTCGAGCATTTTTACAAATGAATAGCGCCGCTTTCTTCCAGTATAGAGGGAGCTTAGAGCTACTAAATAAGCTGGCCCTAGAGGGGGCTTTGCGCAAGACGCGACCATGTTATGCTGGCTAGCACAGTCCAGGCGGCGCTGTAACGTTCTGATTTTGCACGTGCCACGTTCGAATACAAGCATCTGTCACCATCTGTAAGACGCGCAATAACAAAACGACTAAAAAATAATAAATAAATAAAAAAAGGAATAATGCAGTTTGCCGCACTCAGCGTCTCATTCAGCCGGTTATTTATTGCGTTCTTTTCATAGCTTTCCGAAAGCCCGTATGTTTCACTTTACGTAATAGCGAGGCTTAAGCGCCACTTGCAAAAACATGTTCCCCTGTACGATGCTCGCACTGCACAAGCGCGCGGGCGTGAAGGGACACTACGCGCTTCGGGTCACCGCTCTTTGTAACCTCTGCTGCACTGGCAGAATGGAACAGGAGTATAAAAAACTGTAGCGGGGAAGCGTGATGACGCGCGTTCAAAACGCGAGGCAAAGCATGCCAGAATGCGCAGGCGAATACAAATGTTACCTGCTCGCCTGGAGCGTTGTCCCATTGCCTTCATGCTGGCTGCGCGCTTTGCTTGGCGAGTGGTGACATCTCATGCCATTTTTTACGCCCACCGTTTTTTTGCACTTTGAAGTGCGCGCCATCCGGTGTCACTCAGCTCGAGCGCGTAAGCTTTGGCTGATGCATAGACTTGCTCGGTTGCAGCGCCCAGGTCACGCACCGAGTGCGCGGGAGGCGTCAGCGCGCTGGCTTACATTCAGTGCAACAATGGATGTCATTCACCCTGGTAGACAGACGGGCAGCGTAGGCACCCCACTTGCAGAGCCACGGGCCTGCGGTAACCAAACGCGAGGAAACACGAGAACCGGGTCGATCAGCCGTTACTGCATACGCAGATATTTCGGCCACTGGCTCGTGTTGCTCGTGTAGACAGCGCGTGCATTTGCAAGCTTGCCAGGTATATTCCCTCGCACTGACACCAGTCGTGGTGCGCTAACTACCTTCTTGAAAATATCAAGAGTGCGCTACGTAATTTTGATAGGCGTTAAAGACGCGCGAGCGCGGGGATTCTGAAAACTTTGTTTATGACGTCACGCTCCGGGAAGGACGGGCTTCAACGGTACTTTAAAAAAATATTTTATGCAGCCTCCGTGCACGAAATTTAATAACAATTTTAATATTCGTGATCGTGGAGGCCAAATAAAGGCGATTTAGGTTGTTTTCTTTTTCTCCAAATACAAAACCGTTTTAGTTTTATGTGGAGCGAAAGTGGCGCCGCATCCGCGCAGCCTCGCGGCGCAACTATAGAAACCCCACTGACGCTATGGCATAGCCAGACTTGGGAAGTAATCGCGTTACTTGCTCAAGTAATTTTTGTAATTGCCGCGTTACTTTTTGCGGCAGTAATTTGTAATGTAATTTCGTTACAAAATATTGGTAACGGATTGCTTTAATTACTCGTTACTTTTTTTAAAATATGAACATAATAAAGAAACTGGAGCAATATGAGCAGGCAATTCAGAGGCATAGAGAGAGCAAGTTCAACAAATTTAAATAGAAACCATCGTGAAGAGAAGAATAACCGAAAAAAAAAACGATTTTTTGTCTGACCGGTTACCAGAACCACTAGAAAGACGTGAAAATACTATGTGAAAAACAAAGACCAAGAAGACAATGCCGAGTAGACTTAGCTTCTTTCCATCGCCTTCCATCGCATTTTTCTTCTGAGAAACCTCTTCGTGTTTAATTGTTTTTTACTTTTACACCACTTGAAAGGCCCGTTTCCAATGGGAGCTTTCGTAGATCGGTTCCTTACCTCCGCATCTCCTAGCGGAGGTAGATGCTGCTACTGAGCATGCGCACCACCAGCTTTGTCTGCACAATTCCAGGGATCATTTCCGGAGGCCGTAAGCTAGCGGGATGGCGGTTGTGGTTGCAGCTTTCGCATGCCTTGTCAGCTTACAGGTGAACCTTGCACCTACACATCTTTCTCTCAAGTAAAATATTTTATTTTTACAAGGACTACCATTAATGCGGGTGTATGAGAAATGGAAAGTAGTGTTACAGAACATTTTTGAAAACATCGAAATTGTTTCTATTGTTTTTCTTGATAACCGTACCGGAAAAGTAACGTGAAAGTAATTTGTAACGTAACGACTAAAGTAATCCGCTACTTTTCAGCGAAAGTAATTTGTAACGGTAATCCATTACATTTGGGGCTCGGTAATTTGTAATTGTAATCCATTACATTTTTGAAGTAACGGGCACAAGTCTGGACATAGCTCAATGCCGCGCCATTACATCACAGCGTCAGCGACGTTTTTTATCGTCTCGCCGCTCAGCGGCGCGACACGAGGCGATTTTTGTTCACGCTTGTGTGAGGCGCCGAAGCACCGAGGTCACGTATGGAGAGCAGTCGTGTCCTCGTTGTTTTGGCGACCTCTACATTCAAGCACTCGTACAACCATTACTAGGTCCCAACTCGCCGTTCCTACATTTTTGTTCACGTTTGTGTCAGCGCAGCAAGCTGCAAGCACGAGCGTGTGGCCCTGACAGTGCCTGTACTGCACGAGCGCGCGTGCTTGGCAGGGACGCTGGAAGCCTGGATTTCTCGCTTGTAGCATTGGCTTCATCTGGACTCTTGGTGACTACGGATACGAAATTCCCAGTGGCTTAGGTCAGCTTGCGTCAAACGAGCGTTTCTCGCGTGCCTGACAGTTTTGTTGTCCACATACCATGCAGCAAAACAAGCTGCATCATCGCTCGCGAAGCATAAGCACATCCAGCGTCATTGCTTGACGGCGTTGAATAATAATTTCCCAGTCTTGAAATAGGCACGAAGAACATTATCATTGTAAGAGATATGTAGAGATAAGCTTTATAGATAAGATGATTGAATACACAAAAGCTAAAGACGCTTATCTTGGCGAGGAACGCCTTCGGTACGATGACGATCCATAGCGATCTGGGCGCGACTCCGTTCAGAACGACCCTTTCGGAGCATCGAAGATTTGAAATCGGATCGAAATGGCGATCGCCATGGCAACAGAGACCGATCAGCCAATCGCCTTGCGAGGTTTGAGTCGACCTTATGTTCGTATCGCTTTGTGGCCGGCTAGCAGGCAGGGAAGGCAGTGGCCCTACTTTCCCGTGATCGGCTCTGACGTCCCGCCGCTACGGTGGCGCTGCTGTCGACATGGCGCATGCGCAGAAGCGTCACTTCACGTGGACTTGTTTTATTCGCACGCGCAGTGCGCACACCTGGTGTGAGCAAACGTGTAGCTGGTTTGAAACAGCGCGTTGGCCTTAAAATAATGGCATCTATTGACGTAGGCACAGATTTCTAAGGCCGCTGTCTCGAGTGATGCTCTTAGCAGTCATAATTGTTTTCGTTCTTTTGTTGTTTTTAACGTGAAACGTTCGTTCGCAAGCTGCTGAGCATTGCGTGAAGCCCAAAAAGTGACGCGACCGCGAAGTCTCGACGCTGATTGGTTGACAGGGGAGGAGAAGAGGAACGAAGCGAAGCTCGGACGCTGATTGGCTAACAGGGCAGGTCACGCGTCTAGAGGTGGCTGAGGAGGAGTTCGGCCACGTGCGCGCGGACGGAGGAGGCTCGACGCTCAAACGGGGGAAGGAGCCTCATGGGGCTAGAGGTGGGTGAGGAGGAGGTTTTCTTGAGCGAGGGCACACTAAAGGAGGAGTTTTAGCGATCTCGCGTGTCATTCCAGGAACTTCATAAGTGGATATAGTAGCGTTATCTCACCAAGAGCGCGCATGTGCACAGGCGTTTAGCTGCTCGAGATCTCAGTGATGAATAGTGTGAGCAAAGAGCAGATGTAGGGCACCTGAGTTTGAGCACTAGGAGAGCTAACCCCAGACTACACGGACTAACATCAGCGTGTTGGCTGTAAGGTATAACTGCATGAGCGATCAAGCCCGAACGTTTCAAGTAAGCAATTTGCAATACATTTTTTGTTGTTGTTGAAAAGGATGATGTGGAAAGAGGCACCTTTGAAATTGAGCGACCGATATCAGGTTGAGATGCGAACCCTGCCAAGAGGGCGGAAAAAGGAAATATCTGGCTCCTGCTTCTTCTTAAATATTTTGTTATGATCTTATAATGATCGGGTTGCTGGTAAGTGATAAAAATAAAACGACCTGACAGACAGCGGCTATGTACGCAACTTTTCAGTATTCACATTTCGAGTATTTCTCCGATACTTTCACGCCCGTTCGAATTTTCAACTAAGAAGCTCTCCCATGGGTAGGAGACCGCGCCTATCTTGATTCCGTTCTTTGAACGTGCAACTCCCAGCAAGAAAGAAAAAAAATTAATCGATATCACATTTTTGTTTTACATTACTATAATACAAATCAATCTAAAATTAATTAAATTGCAAGGCTGGCGTCTCTGTATATGTATTTGCTTTTAGTGGACGCATAAGGGCGCTGAATTGGTGATCAAGCCCTTTGTCTCCGGGTGACGCTTTTATTGTGCAATGCTGGTATTATCAGATGCCATTCACGCTACCTGGCTTCAAAAAATTTCGTTGTCTTCCCTTTCTGCATCCTGTATTAAGGTGCAAAACAAAAAGAAAAAAAAAAAGGGGGGGAGGAGGAGGTTGGGAGAAATGAATAGTCTTCTCTACGGGACAAGTCGCTACCTGATGCCTAGATACGCGTCTCCTCCGACTGGTGTGTTTAGTTTTGTATTTTGCATCCAAAGAGGTCCCGGAGTGACAACGAATGACATCACAAAAGCCGGAGTGTCATGCTTTTTGGGTTGTCGAGATCCTGGTGGTCGGGACAGACTTGGGCGTAGAAAATCTGGAGAAAGCCACGAGAGAACGGAAGTGTCGCTGTCGTCGCTGTCGTCGCGGCGTCCCCACTCCTGACTGCCAAAGCTTCCGCGGACTGTCAAGCTAGAGAGCGAGCTGCGGCGGAACAGGCGTTCTGCCACATTCACCACGGCTGCTGCGACGCCACCAGGATCGCGGCCGGCGACAACGTGACACTTTGATGACGCCATCAGGCGGAAACCGTGTGAACCACATTTTTGGTGCCTCTACAAGAACGACGCCTTCAGGGCATCTTGCGATTCATTGTAAGAGATGCTGGTGTACCCCGGCCTTCAATCACACTAAGATTTTGGATTGATGCAAAGATAAAGTGTCGCGAGATTTACATGAGGCATTTTATTTTAAAAACCAGGGTGAAGAAATGTATAAGTGACACGTCCCTGTCTTTATCTACAGATATAGTTTGAATTTCTGAAACGCGGGCTTAGTAGGTATGGTTAACAAGTTTTTTTTTGTGGCTATATTAGCTTGTCAATTTACAATAAACGTTAGTTGAGAGTGCCTTGTCCTGTTTCCCTTCGTCTCTGTCCCCGTATTTTTTTTTTTCTGAGCTGTTTTTTTCGTTTATCTTTTTTGGGACGGAGTAAACACAGCAGTCAGAGACGCGTTCCGTATACCATACCCATTGCCATATTAATAACTATCGTAGAAACACAAAAAATTCTGATTGGGCTCGCCAACGGAGAGAGAGAGAGATAGGTGACGTCAGAGAAGTAGGGGAGGTTGTTCTAGCGGGAATGCTGAACTGGTTCCCCATGAAAGAAAGCAGAGAGAAAGGAAAGAAAGGGGGATAAGGGAAAGAGGGAAGGAAAATAGAGAAAAATAAAATAAGAGATGTGAAACGCGCTGAGAGTCAATGCGTCGAGTCATTTCACAGGCGGTTTGCGACACCGGATTCGTCGAGAAAGTTCAGTAGCAGGTGTTGTATTATTTGGCGGCGACGGGCTGAACCACTTGGATAGATGATGTCCTCGTCGTCTGGATCACGAAGCTCACTCTGGCGAGCTCAGTGACGAACCGGTGACGTGGATCGCTATATTCTTCGCAGTTGAAGAGGATGTGGCAAATGTTTTCTTCATCGTTGCTAGTTCGGACACTGGGAGCTCTTTATTGCAGATATTTTAAAAAGAAACGCATTTGTAAATGCACTTCTGCTGAGTATTTTTATGAGGAGAGTGTCTTCTTTCTTGTAAGACCCTTTGTTACGCATGGCTGATGTTTGGAGTATGTGGTCGGAGAAAGTTCAGTTATGTAACTTTTGATGGACTTTCGCGTCGCATTGAAATCTGTTGGACTGGGAATAGTGCGCGGCAGTTCATGTGCCGCTCCTGCAGAGTTTTATCGGCTTCGGAATTACCAAACAATCCCACATGTGAAGGCACCCATTGAAACGTAATGTTGAATCCAGAATTGTGTAACTGCTTTAACGGAAGTTGTATGGTGGCCGTCGTTTCGTCCATAGAGTCAGGATTAGCTAGGCGTTGAAGGCCCGCTCATGAATCGGTGACCAGCACTACACAGTTTGTGGGGTATGCGAGGTAATGTAGTTAAGTGCTTTCTCAATGGCCTTAAGCTCTGCCGTGGTGGAGCTGACCACCGCTTGAAAACGGCCGCTCCATGTCGTGTTCTCCTTTGGTATAACAAAGGCCGCGGTAGCGCTGCGCGTTCCAAAGTGAGACGGAGCCATCGGTATATACCTGTAGAGCTCCTGGGTATTTTGAGGAAAGGACCCTCCTCCAGCAATTCGCCGCAGTACAATTCCTGGTAGATTTTCCTTGCTATGACATTCCGAGAGATGTATATCGCACATTACTGATGGTTCGCGCCATGGCGGTTCCTCAGCGCAAGTTAGGGGACGGGATTTCTGGAGCGATGATTCAACGTTGTATAGCTCTTGTAAATGTAGGGTGAAATTGGAACGTCTTGCTTCTAATTTCTTTAGCAACGTCACTCCGCTTCTGGTTTGATGAAGACGTACTAAGTTGAGGTAAGTACCGATTGTGTCGCTCTCAGGTTAAGGTCTAGAGATGAGCTCTCTGCATAAACGCACTCATTAGGTGCTGCTCTCGGAACGCCTAAGACGGTTCGTAGTCCTCGGCGGTGGATGCGTTCTAAGCGAGTTTTTGTGTGTCAGAGAGATGCGTGAAAGGTAGAGCATATATCATGCGGCTTACAACAAGTGAAGTGTGTAGCCTAAGCATGGATCTTGGAGCATTTCCCCATCTTAGTCCGCCAATGCACCGGATGGCATTTACAAATTTAGTTGATGCTTCAGCTATCCTGTCAGCTTGCTTTTTCCTTTTAATCTTGGGTCTAAGGTAACGCCGAGGAACTTGTCTCGCTAACGGACGGCCTAAGTTGATACGGTACAGGACTCTATGTGGAAATCAGGGAGATGAGGTATCTTGGTACTTCTTAACAGAAAATATTGTATGTTATTCTTACGAACGTATTTAGGCTGTCCATCTCTCCAGAATCTTCATTTATTTTATCTCTCTCTGTCTCTATCTGTCTCTTACAAACATAGGTGTACTTCTCGGAATCTCAAGCCTGGGAAGCTGTCGAACTCTTGCTGAAAATTCTATTGTACAAAAGCACCGACAGCTCCTGTCCGCAAAATCAACCGATTTAAATAGAAGGACATGCTCTCGAAACAACTTTTCATTTAGTTTTTTAGTCAATACTGCGCACGAAGAACTGTTTAATTGCTTTAAAGGGGATGAGAAGTTGTCCGGATGTATTGCTGTTCTCTTGGAAAATAATGTATGACAATGAAGTGCGGTATTACTACATGTATTTGTTTTTTCATATTAAGCGCCCGTCACGCGCTGATGATGATAAAACCTTGTTTGAATGCGGAAGTGCATTTTTGCTGAAGCTAACTTTCATTTTTAGCCTTGAAAAGTGAAGCGTGGCACGACAAGCCACGGCAGAAAAGAGTTGGCCGGCTCCCAAACACCTGGAACGCAGCTCCTCCGGCAACACACAACATAACTGTAAACAGGAGAAAAAAAGAACTGAAGAGGCAAAAGGGATGACTTTAAATAATGCTTCGATAAGACTTCGCTAACTGCGCAAGCATCGCGAAAAAAATATTACAGGAGGTCACTTAGACTGCTTACGTGTAGGAAGGCGAAAGCATTATAGTCCCGCGGGAGAAATGTTTTCGAGTAATGTTTCTACGCGTATTAAAGTCTAGGACGACATATAGGACGACGTCTAGAGATCGATGACAATTACGGCGTCTAGGACGACTTCTGGGACGACCTCTGGGACAAACTTCGGGACGACGTCGAGAACAACGCCTAGAGGATCGAAGCCTAGGAGGACCTCTAGGACGACATCAACGACTCCGTCTAGGACGACTTCTAGGACGACGCCTAGCGGACGACATCTTGGACGACGTCAAGAATGACGTCTAGAGGACGACGTCTAGGACTGACCTCTAGAAAGGCCTCAAGGACGACGCCTGGGACGGCGTTGTCCTTGAGCATCACGATTGAGCGGCGCGTGCTTGATTACGTATTTTTATGGCCATCTTTCGGGCACTACGACGCCGTTTT
>JAZHYW010065630.1:0-40227 GCA_037355805.1 Ixodes ricinus
TCTTCAGTTTTGTCAATTTACCGCCATCAGTTTTTATGTGAAGATATGCATAGCAGCCTAGTTTGTTTAGTCAACATGTAGACCGTAGTCGCTGTTGACGTCGCTTGCACGTGACAGCCATCCTGTCGCGTGTTAGAGACATCGGTCGCTCCAATCGCTGCGCGTCTGTGCTTCATCCGTTGGTCTGGCTTAACTTTTGTTACAGGTTGATCATCGGAGTATACATATATACATATGTTTATTGCACAACAAGCGAGTACAAAATTACCTGGGACTGCAAACACACATGTGTGGTTGGGGCTGGACACTCTGGTGGCAGTTCCGAGTTCGTAACCATTGTTAGCGTCGGTCATGTAAGAGTAGCATTGTCTCACGTGGTGTGGTCTGATGGAGCATGGTATCCGAAGTGCTACGTTGCTTCACTGAAATCGCAATCACTGCTAATACATCATACAGAGGACTCTGAAGGCACTATCTGGAACATGTTTCTTCCTTGTATGACGCTCCTGCCACATTGGTCATACAAAAGCTTTCTGCCGACGTGCTCGAAGTATACACATGTACGAAGCAAACATGTGCCGAACATGAGTAAAGCGAGTCCGCGGATACTTATGTCACATGTCTGCAACCGTGACTTCTGTGTGATATATGGGCCGTATGAGTGCGGCTTTAGTATTAGTTTTCTTTCTCGAGTTTCTCCGGTTTCTTCGTCCGTTGATTTGTTAGCTGAGCTATGAAATTCGGCATTGAAGTTAAAACTTCGCTAAGTCGCTACCTTCTACGGCGTTAGTAAATTTCTCTTCGATTTCATTAATGTGGCAATTTGGGCCAGTTGGTTCATGATCGTAGACAAGTGTCGAAAACATAGACAGGGACGAGAAGTTGAAGTAAACGCAGGCGCGATCAAAACTAATATTTATTAAAAGAACAATCGTTGTATAGCCATAAAAAACGTCAGTCACGACTACAAGTGGTGTAGCCTAACGTCCCTAGATAAGAGCTTCCTACAAGTAGCGACATTCTTTGAAGCACCGACTGCGTGACGGTGCAGGTTTTAGGAAGCGGATGGCGGCGCACAGCAGAGGTTTGAACCTGAATGCCGCCATTTGCTTCCAGTGGAACGTGCTTTGTCATTTGTATTGGTTGTCGTTACTTGTGAAAATGAGTATCAAGGGACTTTAATGTAGCGCTGTATCAAGAAATTCATATTCCTTTGCCGATTAGGTTATGGATGTGTCACTTGTACACCTCGTGTCTTTGGCTTTAATTTGAAACACCTCGTGTAGCTCTCTAGATGTTTTATTTGTGTATTTGGCCAAACATCTGGCGTCATCAAATGACGGGGAGCAGGACAGCGGCTGCAGTGCGCAGCCAGATGTCCTCATGGGGTAGCTCGAGTCGCCGCTTCATGTTCGCGGGCGAAATCGTTAAAACATCGGCCATTCTGACCAATGTATACAGAACCGCATGACAATGTGATTTCGTACACAGCTCCGTCGTACATTCTGTGAATGTTTTGCGGAGTTTTCTGAAAGGGACACATAGGCAACCTCGTGATAGCAGCACAGTAAGGCCAGTTGTAATTTCCCATAGGCACTACATAACCCACAATCTCAGAAAGGTGGATGACCGGTACGATATATCAGAGTTCTTTTTCGGCACCCAACAAGCTGTCGATACTGTGCCGTAAAATCAACTCGCAAGCAGATGCTGCAGACAAATGCAAAACAAAACACCGCAAAACATTCACACAATGCATGACGGGAGTTGTGTACGAAATCCCAATGTCATCCGGTTCTGCATACATTGGTCAGACGGGCCGATGTTTTAACGATCGCGCCCGCGAACATGACGCGGCAACACGAGCAATCCAATCAGGACATTTGGTCATGCACTGCAGCAGCTACCCTTGCTTCCCGTCGATGAGACTAAATGTTTGCGCTGTATGTCGAACTGAAATTTTGGGGTGTATTATATGGGACAAAGGCTGTTAGACTACACCTTTTTTATAGCATATAAGTATATATATATATATATATTATGGAATGTCACGGAAGTAGTGTTCGCGTGTAAATATAAACGACCGCTTACTTTAACACAGAATGTGCTATATGGCTAGTGCCTCTACCTCGTTTCACCTAAAAGTGACCCTCCAAATATTTTCGCAGTGGTTTAAAATTTGCGCCAAAACAGATCTCATTGAACTTGGGAACACGGAGGATGGAATAATTCTGTTTACGGAAATTCGAATTAGTTTGGAGTTATAAGCAAATTAAATTGACAAAACACAAGCAGAACATTTTTGCTCCGCCACACAATCGCCTAAATTTAATGATTGGAGGGTTGGAGCGAATCGGAAGGCCCAGTGGCTGCAGGTTACAGGGATAGCTGTCGCGCCGAGGATGTGCGCACATCGTGGATTCGTCGCTAGTCACTTGCATCATCACAGCTTCAGGATACGAACACGGTCAGAGTTGCCAATGGACTTCGGTTTCTTAAGGCCCGTTCACACACATGCGTCCGTAGCGACCGCAACGACTGGAACAACCGGAACGATCGTTGCAAGGGTCTGCAACCATCAGTTGCCATAGCGACGGAGAGACGCCCACACGTGTTGTTCACGACGCAAGGAGTTGGAGCGAGCCCAACTTTCCCCGCTGCCTTGGAAACAACCGAAACAACCGCAACGACAAACCAATCACAGGTCGACGAGACTCGGTCGCGCGCGTTGCATGCCGGTCGCGGGCCGGCTCCTTCTATTTGCAAACATGGCGTCGGTGGTGATCGTCGACTGGACGGCGTGGTGGAATCTCATCGTTCCGCGTAAAAGCGCTATCCTTGACTGTGGATTTTCGTCGTATGTCGCTATGATAACCCAGCACGTACTAGAAAGGAAGATCCACCCACTCGTGCGGCGATGTCGTGGCGGCACTCTCAAGACAGCGGAAACGCCCGTGCCGTCGTGTTTGTTTACTTCGAATGCAGTGGTGCTTTCTTCGCATTTGTGTCCTCGACCATCGCCCGGATTTCTTATTTGGCGCATTCCGTGCGCGTGCTCAAGTTCAAGGTATTACTGGGGGCTATGTTGCGCTTTTGGACTCCCAGGAGACTAGGAAGAGGGAAGTGACGTCAACAACGCTCTTTGGATGCTGATTGGTGGAGTCGCTGATGACGGTGAGTTTCGCGGTGCGAGATACGTTCATTCACACCTACGTCACTTCCCTCTTCCTAGTCTCCTGGGAGTCCAAAAGCAACATAGCCCCCTGGTGCGTACCGTACAAAGAATGCGAATTTTAATGCGTTTTCATCACCCGAGAACAATGATTAGTGTTAGCAATCATGAACGCTCGCAACGTCTGCGTTACCAATAAAATCATATTTCTACGTTGCTATATCGCTGCGAAGATAACATCGTCTTTTATAATCGCAGAAAAGGCGTGTGGCGAGATTTGTACTATTGACGAAGTCGTGATCGTCCTAGAGTGCCTCGATGTCCCTCTGTTTAGGGTGATGCCATCGTTTGTGGTACCCGATGCCGACAGCACGCGCTCACAGGAAAAATACAAAGAAATCGCAGGAAACAAAATGTCGCTGTAGCGCAGTCAACGCCACGAGCGCGTGCAGGGACACGCTCTTTCACGCGCTTGAGAACAAAAAATAAAAATAAACGTTAGAAACAAAATGGCCAGATGTCATCACCCCAAGCAAAGCGCACATGAAGGCACCCTAGATCGTCCAAGACGGCGTATTGCGTATTTTTCTTTTCTTCATCCACTCTACTCCGCAAGCCTATCATAAAAAAAATACTAATAAAGCTTTAGGCTATACAAAACTGTCTGTCTATTTTCTGTTACGGCATTGAGTGGCAGTGCGTCCCCTTCTTTTCAGAGGCACCGCTGAAACAGCTGACGGCGGCGTAGAAGCGGTCGCCGTGAAGACGACCCGCTGCGCTTGTTGCAGTGGTTGCAAGAGTGTGTACGCGCAGCGCAGAGCTGTCGTTCCGGTCGCAACGGACGCAGCCGTAGATAACGCGCTCGTTGCAGGTGTGTGAACCAGTACTTCAGCGTCGGCGAACTCAACGCCAGCCGGCGCAGAATGACGTTCGTCGTCCACTTCACCGCGATAAGAAGAGCCCGACAAAACGTGTTCTAACTTCCAGCGTGGTGGTATGATTAAACCAGCGATTCAGGGCAGATAGCTGCACCGCGATAAGTTCTAAGAAAAATTACACAGATAACAAGTGCAAATAAGCATTTATTTTCTACTAAATTTCGTATAAATGTAAACAAAAAATCGCAATTACAAGTTTGTCAAACCGTACGCCGGCAGGCTTTGTCAGATGGGATGCACTCGCGTTTCCCATCGACCTTCTTACTCATGGTCCGGGTATTAGCATTGTAGCCCTCCTTCCAATTTGATTGTATTATAACAATGAAGAGAGCATATGATTTCTAAATTACGCCGTGTAAGCGTTCGAAATTGTAGCGCACTCCGAATAAACAATAAGGGCTTTAAACAATGTCTTCGCCGCACACAGCTAATATCATTGACACTTGGCATATGTAGCGTGCCTCAATGGCCTTCTGTTTAGGGTGATGCCACCCTTTGTAGTACCCGATGCCGACAGCACGCGCTCACAGAGAAAATACAAAGAAATCGCCGGAAACAAAATGTCGCCGTAGCACAGTCAGCGCCACGAGCGCGTGCAGGGACACGCTCTTTCACGTGCTTCAGAACAAAAAATAAAAAGAAGAATGGACCTTTTTCACATACCGACGGCACCAGGCGGTGGCTGCACGAACTAAAAATCGAGGAAGGGACCTACCTGCGCTACCAATCGATAATGGGAGCTACGCTACCAGTTTCTTCGTTCTCTGAGCAGCGGGGCGTGCACAACGCGACGTCCGAGTGGGGCATCCGTGGCGTCCACTTAAACGTCGTGTTATTCTTTCCGTCCGCTTTCTTTTTTTGCGTAACACAATTATATGTATGCTGCAATTACGTTTTCTACTCGCTGATCTACAGCCTCCTTCCGAATTTCCTCGATTTTTGGTGCCAACTTCCGCCGCTTGGCATCGGGCGCTCGAGCGTGCGCAGAACGCTTCTCGGAAAAGGTCCATTGGAAACAAAATGGCCAGATGTCATCACCCCAAGCAAAGCGCACATGAAGGCACCCTAGGCATATGTAGCTTAAGGGGCAACTGTCGGCGCGTACGACTAGCGGATGATGATGCATAGGTCATACATGTGGCTGTCCTGAATTCTAATTAACCCAATCTTTGGCTCGTCATCGAGCTTCAAACTTTTTATCGGCACCCCGTGAAAGCGCGTCTGGCTGGTTAGGCCTACGAGGCTTCTCGGGGAACGCCTCCTTGGAGAGCCGTCCACGTCCACGTACAGATTAGCTCATTCGAAAGCACGGACGTGGAAACCAGCACAAAAACACGGGATACACCGCCACAGAACGGCAAAAATAGCACACGACACACGGAATGAACAGATTCAAATCGCAGAAGGGGGCGTCCCGCATATGTTCCACCTGGTCGCGACATCCCGATTCCCAAATATATTACGGGTGGTAGCCCGCGCGAGGTTTACCGGATCGCTGGTATGGCTGGTTCCATCGTTAAAAAACAATACTTCAAGCTTTTTTTTAAATATTTTTCGCTTAAGAAAAACGATATTTTGAAAAAAAAAAATGATGGCTTACGGAGTGATACACTTTATTTCGCCTTCAAAATAAAAAGTTCGGACGTCTCTTCCCAACACTACGAATCCCAAAATGGCAGCAAATTGGCTGAGAAGGACGAGGAGAGAAATTATACTTTTGGTTTCTTAGTTTCTAGGCTAGGTGGCGCAGGCTACCACCGTTATAAAGGGTATAGCCATTAGCCTCCATCCATCTAGCCATCCCTATACCGATGACGTCACCAGTCACCCATTTTCGACACACACTGGCGTCACTAGACGCTGCTTTTGCATGATGGAATTAATATATGATGCGCTAATATGTCGGGGCTGCTATACTTGCCCCCTGTGTAGCGCGAACCACGGTGGAAGAAGAGAGATTTCTCTGAATTACGCCGCCTCTCCACGTAGCAAGTGTGTCGAAGATTCGCTCCCATTTCCGCCAAACGCCGTGAGATGGCGCAGTATGACAGGAGCTCGAGGAACCATCTTATACGTGCACACGATTTCAAAGACGTGAGGGGCGCGACGACGATCGCGCGAAGGCCGCCGAGCCCCATCCCGACTGAGCCCCGCCTGGAGATAGGCGAAACCCGGGTGGAATTTCGACCCTCTTTCTATCCTTGTTCTGACACATCTCTCTTCTTCCACCGTGGCCCGATCCCTTAATGACGAAATTACATAAAAAGGTCACAAGTTAAAATATCGCTAGAGGGCCCCTTTATGGCGGAGAGCAGGGAAGCTGTGAGCAAGATAGAATTTGAGGATCGGTTGAGGCAAATGGATGGGGACCAGTGGTCACGAGAGGTTTTCAGCTATTTATACATGAGGAGTATAGACACAAAGTGGAGACTCCGCACTAGGAAATTAAGAGGAAAGTTTTTAGGCTATGGTGAAGTTACGGAAGAGCAGGTATCAGTTAAGAAGAAAGTCAAGGCCACAGAAAGAAATCGGTGGCTAGAGGGAATGCAGACAGAGACAGCTCTGGAAAGCTTTAGATTAAACAAAAGAGTTATTGTCAAAGAAAGCATTTATGACAATTCTATTGAAAGCTCATTGTTGTTTGAGGGAAGGACAGGTGTTTTCCGACCAGAACATACAGAGCGAAGTACCAGGAAATGGATACAGTGTGCGCAGCTTGTGGAGATGAGGATGAGACGGCTGAGCACTTGATACTCTACTGTAAAGGGCTTCACCCTATGCCTATCGAAGACAACATAGATTTAATAAAGTCATTGGGTTTTAGAGACAGCGAAGGCAAAGTGGATTTCAAGACAGTAGAGATTACCAAGCAAAGATTAAGTGAATGGTGGCAGAAAGCGAAAGAAAACTAGGTATTTTCTTATTAACTGATGGCAAGGGGGTTTTATAGCCTCACTTTCTTTTCAGTGCGGAGTGAATATAGTTTTCACATTTAAATATTCTAAGCTTAAATGGCAAAACAAAATGGCTAGGTGGCGTGAGCTACCGCCCGATCCAAAGGGCTCAGCCGGATTCAACCATCCTTCATCTTCATCGTAGCGACCCTATGGAACGAATTAAACCGGGACAAAAGGGCAACGTCATGACGTCTGTAAACTTTCTCGACGTGTTCTGTAATCTGCTAAAACCAATCAAGCGCAGTGAATGCCCGCGGTGACTTGCGACGTTAGCATATGCGTGTCGTTGTTTGTACTCTTAGTTTGTACTTACGCCATCGAGCCTTCGACCGCTTTTTGACTGAGGATAGAACGAAGTATAGAACTTTCCGGTTCAGCATCCCTGTTACGAAAGACCGTTCCAGGAGTGCTGTGGTCGGAAAGCCGGAACTCGTGTCCGCACTGATAGAACAAGAGTCCTAGCCCTACTCTTACGTACCGCTCGAGACCACACTTATAAAGATTTACAAGAATCGCTTTAGAACAGGGGTCGGCCACCTTTTGCTGCAGCGGGCCGAATCTCCAAAAAATTCGGGAGGAAGCTGGCCATCTCAATAACCACAAAATTAAGAGAAACCAAAAAAAAAAAAGGGCAAATTATATTTAAAAAAAATGAAAGCTGTTTACAACTCCCTGTAACGCCGAATAAGAGTGCACCTCTTGAGGAGGAGGAGGGAAGGGTACTGAGGGGAGTGTATACTCCTGTTCACCTCCTCATCCTGCCTGTTACTCCTCCCCGAGCGGCGTCGCCGTCGCCATCACCGTCGGCGTAACCGTGAGATCACGTGACCCTCGTGACGTCGCGTGACCCACGTGACCTCAAGGGCGTCACGTGACCTCAAGGGCGTCACGTGACCTCACGGGAGTCACGTGACCCCCCGAGGTCACGTGACCCCGCGCGGACGTTTCGGCATGGTGCCGAAACGTCGCCGCGGTTACGCCGACGGCGACGCCGCTCAAGCCGGAAACGGGCGCCTAAGAGCTGCGCTCTAAAAAAAAATTGCAGAGCAGCAAGTTGATGGTCGAGGCAAATTTGTCGAAACCACAGGCGTGATTATCTTTGTATGTGACAGCCTTTACCTTTGCACCTTGACTTAAACAGCGCAAATAAGGTACGTAAGGAAGAGACAACAGGAAGGAAAGAGCGCTGTTTACCGTTGCACACCCGACACCTCCAAGGATAGGTCCTCTTTGCGTAACGTTTTCCGTTATGACTTAACTGCAAACGGGACGCAAAGAGAAAGCGGAGTGTGAGTAAGGAATTTTGCAGAGTATCTAATAAACACAAAAAAGCGAAATGAAAAAACAAAAAGTAATTGTTAAAGGTCTACCGAAGTGCAAAAGATAATCATTCCGATTCTCCTGGCAGGGTTCGTCCGCATCCTCAGTTGGTGTGCCGAACACATGCAGGGAGCAGATTACGACAGTGCGAGGTCCTTCCGCCGTGCTCGAAAGCGTCTTTATTTGATTTTCTTTATTGCAGCCATAGTCGAAAGCGTCCTCGATAAATTAGACGGGCGCGCTCTACCAACAAAAAAGTAGACGTTAAACTATTAATCAACGAACGGCAGTGTCGTATTTGTGCAGATGTCGAATTTGCGCACGAGTACGCTAGGCGAAGCGGTGTCCTGTTTGTGCAGATACCTTTAATCCTCCAGTCCATTAATATTACGGTGAAATTCTTTCCTGACAGTGACATCCAGACTCACAAGCTGAAGAAGTGGTTCACACTTTGCCGGGAGATGAGAGAATGAATGTTTTCTTTAGATTTTACACGTTTGTTTGTAAAACGTCGTGAAAGCTGCACTAATGTGATCTTTACCGGTGAGTTATACTGCCACGGGGACATACCATGGGTGGAAGTCCGTCACCATGAGTCGAATACGTAACTAAATCTCGATAATTTACTTTTTAATTAGTGAAAATAAAATATTGTTTCAATTACAAACTTGCGAGTGTCATCAAAAAACACTAAAAGGTAAATATTAGAAAGATTTGGGGGCGCCCACAAACACGGTGGTTGACTCAATTTGCCACTCGACCAACGGGCGCAATGCTGGCGGCACGAAAATGCGAATGATAGGAGACGGAAATACCGCGCGAGTGCGTTTTCGAGACACTAGCCTTGCACCTGTTGCAGGAAAGTAACCTTAGCGAACCACGGCGCTTACCACTCGCCGCAAGTGTTTCTAAAATGTGTTTCTAGGGGCTTTCTATGACGCTAAGCAAGTTTCTGATTAAAACCACATCATTATTATTCATATTAAAAAGTTGACGACATTTTAAATTTAATTAACCCACTTATCGTGACAATTACGCCCCTATATTATGTTCCCCAGGGCGTATAACTGACCTGCACAGTGCGCAGGTTGCATTAGTGTAGCTTTCACGGTATTTTTTTCAAACCAATCTGTAAAGCCCTAAAAAAATTAAAAACAGAAACAAAAACATTCTGCATATTGGAGACATTGAGATAAACCAACGCGTGTGGTGCATGCTTGCCCCATTGTGACAGGCAGCCATATCGTCACTGACAAGTTAAGAAGCGCAGGGCGTGGCAAGATGGCGGCATCAGCTCATAAGAACGACGAAGTACAGATCACAATGCAGGGGTGGTGAACGTAATAAGCCATTTCTCTGCATTTTTAAAGTTGTCGGTGATTGTAGAGAAAATAACATGGAATAAAAAATATGGGCAAATGTCAGCAAGTAGAAAGAGCCTGGCACACCAATATGGAGTCGTTAGCACGTCTACATCTGTCGTGTCACACTGCAGCGCAATTCAGTGCCGTAAGGTGATCGGCGTAAATCTTTCTGAGTGAGGACAGGAGAGGTGCGTCAGAGTACGGCCAGGACTCCTGGTCCATCAGTGCGGACGCGACCTCCAACTGGCCGACCGCAGCCCTCATAGAACGATGTTTTGTAACAGCAGTGCGAAACCGGAAACTTCCATACTTCTGATGATAATGCAATTAATGCAGAGGGACAGGCAAGCTGGACGAGAATGACAATTATAATCCCTGGAGAGGGGGAACAAGGGAGACAAAGGATAAACACAAATCTCCAAACACAGCTAGGTAGCTGGTGTGCGACCAAAAAAATCTGCCTGGTCCTGGTATCGAACCCTGGATTTCTATCAATTTCCCGTGGAGCGGCTGATAAAACCCGTTTACTGGCGTCTAACTCCTGGTTAGCTCAGTTGGTAAAGCGCTCCACTTGGAATGGAGAGGTCCCTGGTTCGATACCAGGACCAGGCGGATTTTTAGAGCGCAGCTCTTAGGCGCCTGTTCCCGGGTATCGCGGCGTCTCCGTCGGCCTCGCCGTCACCGTCGGCGTAACCGCACCGCTAAATTTAGCGAGCAATTGAATTGGTGTTGAGGTCACGTGACGTCAATTATCCCACTAAATCTAGCGGAGAAATTGAATTCGTTCATGGGTGACGTGACACGAAGTCATGTGAAGTCATTTTCCTCGCTGAATTTAGCGGGGAAACTCAACCCGCTTCATTAAGGCCTGTTCACACATGCAGCGGAGCGCTACAAGCGTAGCGCTTATCTCGCGCTAAGCGCGCGCTGACGGGAGCGTTCACCAGCTTTGTATCGCACCGTCAAACTGTTGCTCATGGCAGACGATAAGTAGCTGACGGCACGTGAGGAGCGCTACATCAGCGCTTCGCTGCATGTGAGAACCGACCTTTAAGCGGGGAAATGTTCCCTCTAAATTGGTTCTGGCTTCTCAGGGGTCATGGAGTAGCCACGAAATATTAACGCATCGTATTTTAATTCGACCAGGCAAAATAAGCTCAACGTCTAGTACTGGCGCCACAGTGCGTCGAAAACGCGCGACTGGTGGCGTCATCGGTATAAGGATGGGTGAGTGGAGGGATGCTAATTTCTGTACCCTTTACAACGCGTGGTAGGCTGCTACACCTAGCCTAGATACCAACAAAACCAAACAGTTTGATTTCACCCCTCGCCCTTCTAAGCCAATTTGCTGCCAATTTTTGATTAACAGTTTTGGCAAGGGTCGGCGGAATTTTTGTGTGCGAGCGAATTAAAGTGTCCGTAAACCCTCGTTATTTTTTCAAGAAATCGTTTCTATTAAACGAGAAAGGTAAAAACAAAATGTTACCGAAGCGAAAAAAAAAAAAAACACGACATGCCGTTTTTTGGCGATTGAACCAGCCAAACCAGCGATTCTGTAAACCTCGCGCGGGCACCCGCGGGGCATCGAGATGCCCCGCGGGTGCCCGCGAACTCGCGCGGGCATCAGATGTTGCGACCAGGTGGGACGTCTGCGGGACGCTCCCTGCTGCGATTTGAATATGCCGCTTTTGCCGTATGTCGTGTGCTACCTCCGCCGCTCTGTTTTTGGTGTCCCGTGTTTTTGTGCTCATTTGCGCGTCCGTGCGCTCGAATGGGCTAGTCTGTACGTGGATGTTGACGGCTCTTTGAGGACGCGTTCCCCCGAGAGGCCTCGTAAGCCTAACCAGACATACGCTCTTTCACGGGGCGCCGGCAAAAGCTTGAAGCTCGATGACGAATCAAAGGTGGGTTAATTAGAATTCAGGACAGCATCATGTATGAGCTATGTACGATCATGTGCTAGTCGTACCCGCCGGCAGCCGTTCCCGCTCGAATGAACAAATGCCCAGTGTCAACTGTAGCGGTAGGATATGTAAACAATGTTGAAGGCCTTAATGTTTATTCGGAGTGAGCAGGGGCGGATGCAGGAATTTTCTAATGTGGGAGGGGGGGGGGGGGGGTCAGGTGTTGGTCAGCGTGCCATATGTTTAGGAACCCCCTCCCCTCTCCTTCGTTTTAGGCCCTAAATTTCACACATGCAGAAATCAAGAGGGGGATCAGGACATCCGGACCACCCCCCTCCTATATCCGCCCCTGGGAGTGAGCTACCATTCGGAACACGTACACGGCGTCATTCATGGATCATTCGCTCTTTTCAATCCTGTAGGTAAATCAACTTGGAAGGCTAGCTACAGTGTTTGCACACGGGCTACGAGTGAGAAGGTCACTGAAAGATGCGAGTGCATCACGTCCGTTGAAGCCGGCAGGCGGATGCTGTGACAAACGTATAATTGTGACTTTTTTTTTTCCAAACATTTGTGTGACGTTTTGTAAAAAAATGACTGCTTCTTTCTGCTCGTTCTCCCCATCATTTGCATTGGGGACGACGAACTTCATTCTGCGCCGGCGCGCGTTGAGTTCGCCGACCAGGTACATTTGTGAAGCCGATCGCGCTCGGAGCCTGAAGCTACGATGATGCAATGGGATTTAGCGACGAGAAGACGTCCTCGGCGTGGCAGCTATGACCCTAACCCGCAGTTTATTGGCCAGCCGATTCAATCCAACCCTCCAATCACTGAATCTTGCCGATTGTGTGACGGAGTGAAAATGGTTGGCCTGTGTTGTGTAATTTTAATTTGCTTATAAGTCCAGAATTACTAACATTTCCGGGGAAAATATTTTTATGTAATTCTAAATGAGGTTTCCCCTTACCAAAATGGCATATCTGAACTTATATAAAAAAATAGATACGGTTATATAAAAAATTGGGCAGATCTGGCGATATCAAGTAAATCAGTTTATATAAGCCTTATCAAGCCAGATCTGCCCAATTTTTTATATAACCGTATCAGGGTCTTGTTATGGAGATATCAAGACCCTGATAACCTTGATATACAGGTGTTTTTTTATTCTTGTAGATTTGTTTTTAAAAAAGCCATGAAACCTACACTTATGCGGTTTGTGCGAGTGAGTTATACGCCCAGGGGGACATTATGTGGGTGGCTAATCTTTGCAATAAGTCGGCTAATGATTTGAAATTCACTACTTATTTTTTAAATTAGTGAAAATAGACATATGGTTCCAATTAGAAACTTGCTGAACGTCGTCCAAAATCCCTAAATCAGTCATTTTCAGAAAGACTTTCAGCGCGTGAGAAAGTTACCACTCGTGGAGCAGGTACAAAGCTAGCGGTTTCGGTCAGGCGCCCGCGCAATTTTTCCGTCTCTTATCTAGCCACAGCCTTGTACCTGGTCCACGAGTGGTAACTTCAGCGCACTACTGCGCTTCACACGCGCTCAAAGTCTTTCTAAAAATTACTGATTTATGGGTTTTGGACGACGCTCAGCAAGTTTCTAATTGAAACCATATGTCTATTTCCACTAATTAAAAGTAAATTAGTGAATTTTAATTAATTAGCCGACTTATCGCAAAGATTAGAAAACTACAATTGTCCCCCTGGGCGTATAACTCACTCGCACAAACCGCATAAGTGTAGTTTTCACGGCTTCTTTTAAAACAAATCTGCAAGAATAAAAAAAAATAACACCCGGTATTTAGGCATTGCACGTACGTCACATCATGACGTCGAACACCGGTATCCACCATGCTGGTGGTTGACTCTTCGACCCTGCATAGCGAGAGCAATGGTAAACTGTGCCGCGCTCGGCTGTAGCAATTACCCGGTATCCCGACGATCGTCCGATCGTTTCGTCGGCATGAACCGCGAGACAGAGTGTCCGTCAAGTTAGAGAAAGTATGAGCGGCAGGAGAGGGATACGCCCGCGGATTACCGAGTTTGCGGCACGCATCTCATAGCGGCGAGCAACTGCACTTTTCTACCGTTGTTTACGTTCGCGCACGCCTTTGCATCGGCTTTTGCCCATTCGTGGTGTAGATGCCCTTTGTCTTTCGTTACATAACGCCGTTTCCCCGCTTCGAGCGATTGTCGCGCCGCGAGGCCCCGGCCGTCAGGGGATCGGTTTGTGCCGTCTGCGAGACGGTAACCTTTGCAAGGAGCAAAGGTATGTAGGCAAGCCGGTTAGGAAACATCATAATATGAAACCCTGAGTCAATGAGAGTTGTACGTTATTTGATTTATCCTTATCTCAGGGTTTAGATTATGACGGTAACCTAGCGTTGTTTACCAGTATTTCGCAAAATCGTAACAATCTTTCTACAAGCGACTCGTAAAGCCGCTCGTCAAATTTTAGAACGCGCAATTAAGATTCTTTGTTGGTGTTCTTTTTGGCGACACGTCAAAACTTTGTCGGCGGCATATCGTAACTTTCTGCTTGTAGCGCAATCGCACCAATGCCGAAACATTCTGCACAATTATTCTCCCGGCTGCCAGGAGATAGACACGGCCTAATTCTAGAGGTAATCTGGAAGAGTACCTTTAGGAAAACGATCTATTGTCGCGAAGTAGGTTGCAGCGCACTTACGTTGACGAGACGGGACTTGAAAGGTAATCCCAGATAGATGTCGACACGGCCACGACGGAATCACCACTCAAACACAAAAACGAGAAGGAAGGTGTCCGTGAAGAATCAACACGATGTAGCACAACCTGTCACTTTTAGAAACGAGCACTAAACGCATCACAAAAAATTCTTGGGCTTCTTTGAAATCGCTTGCAGAAGCAGAAATTCGCAGCAGCCACGCGGGCGCAAACCACACCAAACTGCATGGATCCGCATCCGTCAAACCACGTGACCACGCACATTCTATCACGCTTTCAGCTTAGGGAGAGAGAGAAAAGGAGAGAAGGACAGGCCAAAACGGGAGTGCACAAACAAAGGTCTTATCTTATGGGGCATCAACGTGCGGATTTGTCACTTGTACCCAAGGCTGATAGTGCAGTGAATGCTATGTGTGGCCTTGGGCTCCAGGCAGGTGCTGTGTTCTGCTTCATCACCAGCTTCTAGACTGTAGTCACGTGACCCTAACCGGAGACACGATTGGCCTAAAACATGCATAGCGTCTACCCTGCTGTCAATACCGAGTGAACATAGAGCTCTCTGAAGTCCAACTTCTGAACTTCCAAACTGTCTAGCTCGAAAGTGACCGAAAACGATGCGAGTTTGAAGATACTATGTTTTACGCCGTATAACCCACATCATAATTTAAAATGAAGAAATAAGCGCGACTATTTTTTTTGCGCACGATGTCCACAAATAAATAAATAAATAAATGTGTATATATATATTTTTTACCAATAAATTTAAAATTATGAGTACACTCTTAGGTTCGCGTTTTTAAATTTCAAATATTTTTACGAAAGAGTTGCACATAAAAGACACCACTTTCAACACACGATGAATCGCAGACGCTCGCAAGCGGATGGTTACGATGCTGCGCGAAAGGTTTTTGAAAGATGCTGCGTAGGGCGCAACGGCTTCGCAGGCGTTCGAAGGAAAAAGGATTCGGGAC
This sequence comes from Ixodes ricinus, assembly GCA_037355805.1. Lineage (NCBI taxonomy): Eukaryota > Metazoa > Arthropoda > Arachnida > Ixodida > Ixodidae > Ixodes > Ixodes ricinus. The sequence goes on from JAZHYW010065630.1 coordinate 15,341, forward strand.
GACGAAGTAGCGTCTTGCATCTTCAGTAAGCTAACGGTTCGTGTTTCCCCGCTCAATTTAGCGGGGAAACACGAACAAAATTAGTTTCACTGCTAGATTTAGCGGGAAATTGACGTCAAGTGACATAAGTACCAATTCAATTTCTCGCTAAATTTAGCGGGGCGGTTACTCGATGGCGACGCCGACACCGCTTAACTCGGAAACGGGCGCCTATGAGCTGCGATCTCAAATCCATTATTTGATTAACTCGCTTTCCGATCTTATGCACTTCGTCATAATGTCACACGTCAAACATACAACCAAATTTCATTTGTCTTTCAATCTTCAAAATGTGCAATTGGTTAATTGGTCCAAATACCTGGAATAACTTCACTTTAACGATGTTAACAATAATTAACCAATTATATGAGACTCATGCAATATAGATCAATCAACTTGTCTTGGCGAGTACATATGACTTATTGCTTGCACGACCGAAACGGGCCCATATATCATTATCAGGGGCAGTATTTGCACGCGTATATGGCGAAATAAGGCCGTATTTACGCACTTATACGGCCGCATCTGGCAGTATTTGCCCGCTTATATGGCGATATCGGGGCGTATTTGCTCCCATATATTCCCTATCTGACTACTTATATTATCATATCTGCCCGTATATAAAATATATCAGGGCCATATCTGACATTTTCGTACGGGTTTCTCCTCCTTCATATATATATATATATATATATATTCTTCCTCCCCAATCCAGTTTCGATTTCGGTTTCGAGCAGTTGCCTTTTTCGTCTTTATTAAAAATAGACGTGACACTGTCGCAAAATATTTATTGGCTAGTCTTCTGACACCATAATAAACCGCATAACAAAAAAAATAAAAAATAAAATTTGAAACGAAACATTTACTCTCGTTAGTGTTTCTTTAAAGACATGAAGTCACCAAGCGATACGTCTGGTGGCTTCGGGTCTTTTATCTAAAGGCGCCCCCATAACGTGGCGACACATGAAGAGCCATTTTCACACCAGATTTTCCTATCGCTTTCCACGCATTCGACAAGTAAATGGGATTTTATTTTTCATTTCTTTCTAGAGGCAGCCGTTGAAGTACGCGGCGTGTATTTTGGCGCATTATAGACGGAGATGCGGTCCGACCCCGGAAACGACCTTTGCCACGTTTTCTATCGGGCGTCAGGTCTTCTCCAATTATCAATCCATCAAACTCCGTCGTCGCTCTGACAGCAGTGTCGCGACGGCACTGACTGGCAGAGCGTCGGAGGAACACATCCGGTCTGTGTGGTCCTACCACCGTCGGCCCGTTCCTGCTGGACCAGCCCAAACGTCCCTGGGGCGAAAAAACCACGATAACCGTTCATGAACACAAGGACATTTCTTGTTCCTTTTTTTGTTCATATCTGGGTACGGGATGTCTGTCTCCAGCCCGATGTCGCCTCCGCCTCCCCCAACTTAGTTCCGGTCATCGCTTCCCTTCGATGTAGCTTCGGAAACCAAAGCCCGCATTGTGGATGGGGCGCTTTTCCCTTTTTTTTGTTTTACGTTTAAACTTGGTTTTCGCGGGCGACGTTAGACAGTCCTCGTTGGATACGGGACAATCGCAATGTCTCGCAAAGTCAGGCACAAAACCGTACCCCCCCCCCCCCCCCCCCCAAAGAGAGTCGGGCATGGGGAGCGACTTTTTGCTGCGCCCCGATAAAATAAAGTAAAACGACGATCACAAAATGAAAATAAATACATACCCAGCAATCTTTTCTGTAGCCTCCCCCACGTCGCGCCTGTCAAGAACTGCCAGCGTAAAAAAGGCACGATTTTATGTTTTTCCAAATTTTATTTTACAATTTTCCCTTTTCGAGAGGGGAGCTATATTGTTTTGCAGTTTAGGGGTCTCGAAATATTGCACGAGTGCTAGCGTTTAGTGTTGTTTAAATTTGAAATATTTCAAAAAATATAAATAAAAAAGCCGCCCGACACTCTATTGGCACTCGGGTTTTAGCACAATCAATTTTTAACCAAACGGCGCAGCCGACAGAGGAAGTCGAGCGTTACCTTGCCTCAATTGTAGCCTAACTGTAAGCCGATCATCGATAATCCGGGTGCCACAACAACAGCGATTGTCATCTTTATGCTTTAGTTGGAAGAGCTATGCAGTCATTGTAGATTTTTGGTACTACGCTAGGAATTCAGGTGCACCTGGACAGACTACATATAAACGTTCTCTGGGCTCACAGCATCTGCGTAGTGTAAAATAACTGTAAAAGAACTTGTTGTTGGGCTAGTTGGTGTTGGCTGTATTGAACCATGGTTAAAAGCGCTAAAAGACGTACACAAGATAGAAGACAAACACGGGCGCTACTCACAACTGTATTTTTGGACACTACACCCTACAGGGTGTAGTGTCCTACTTCAGAGACAATGAGCTGTGTCTTCTTCAGTCGGACAAGGAGGGCGGGTTTGTAGCTTTACAAAAAGGTGTTTTTAATGAAAAGGCCGCCAAGGCAATACAGAAGAATTTTACCCCAGCAAAAGTGAAAGCGCCAAAGGCAAAAAGCGGTTTTTTAAAATTGTGTAAGAGCTTAGAACTCGCTAAGTTGGCGAAGGACATTTCCAAGTGCAAAGGCGACGCATTAAGCGTGTTCTTTTCAGCCAAAACACATAAGACGGATATTCCATTCCGAGCGATTGTTAGTGAGAGAGGCACGTGGCAACTGAATGCAAGTCATTATCTGTTAAAAGTTTTGAACAGCCTTCATGTGACGGACCCTTTTCTTACCAAGAAATCAGATGAACTTGTTAGTTTCTTTGAGGGCAACCAGAACGTAGGATACGCCTTCTCTGTAGATATTGAAGATTTGTTCTATTCAATCCCTCACCGTGAACTGTTCGAGGCAGTTAGGGCGTGCATCGATAAGAATGGTGTTATCCCCTTCCAGAACACAGCAGGAGTGACGGTTGACAATTTTTTAATCTTGCTTGAAGCGTATCTTAACAGCACGTTTATTGCTTTTAACGATCAACTTTATTTGCAGAGAAGGGGTATCTGTATCGGATCATGTGTGGCACCCGTACTTTGTAATATATTTTTAGCAACAATTGATCAGACGCTTGAGCAAGTACTCAATGATTTTAATGTTTTTAAAGTTTTTAGATACGTAGACGACTTTTTAATTGTTTTTAGAAAACAAACTTCTTTGGTGTACCAACATGGGGTGGTCTCAGTCTTAGATGCTTTTAGACGACATGGTAAGGGCCTACTTTTTACACATGAACTCCCTAACCAGGATCACCTACAGTTTTTAGACCTGAGCTTGAAGTTGCAGGAGGGACACGTGTGTTGGATGTATTCCCCACGATCCCAAAAAGCGCTCCTGCCTTATGACTCTGCGCATTCTAAGGTAGTAAAGAGAGGAATCGCAACGCTCTGCCTAGAGTCAGTTATCAAGAAGTCGTGTGCTCACCGCATGCAGGCCAGCTTCCACAACCAATTGACTAGACTATTGTCAGCGGGCTTCCCTCAAACGGTCTTGACGAGTGTGGCAGAAGCCACCCTACAGAAAGTAAAAGGTCACACAACAAGGAAATTGACGCAGTCGGCACTGAGGAATATGAGGCCAGAGGTTGTACCATATGTACACAAAATGGCGCACAACCTCAAGAAGGTTGCGAACAGGTACGGAGTACCTCTTGTGTTTTCAGCGCCAAAGAAACTCGGCCAACTTTGCCCTCGAATTGCTAAAGAAAGCAGGAACGAGCGAGGATGTGGCACGAAGCACGCCAGGCCGTACATCGAATGCGTCACAGGGGTCGTGTATGAAATCCCCCTAACGTGTGGAAAATCTTACGTTGGACAAACGGGAAGATGCACGAATGACCGTTTAAGAGAGCACGCACAAAATTTAAAGACAAATGACGGGGCACATTTGCCCGCGCACTGTAGGGCCTGCCAATGCGAGCCACGCTTCGGCGATACCAAGATTCTCGGCAGAAGCAGAATTCAGAGAGCACGCGAACTGCAAGAGGCGTATTTTATCAAGAAGAGGGGACCCCAGTGCGTCAGCGACACGTCAATAGCATTGTATAATGCTGAGATTCGTTTTTTCGATAAATATATGTAAACGGGTTTATGCTCTTGTATCTCGCGCATGTGTAGCCTGGGTGACGATAAGTGTATCAGATATATATATATATGTACTTCCATCTTCTTTTCCAATACAGTTGTGAGTAGCGCCCGTGTTTGTCTTCTATCTTGTGTACGTCTTTTTAGCGCTTTTAACCATGGTTCAATACATCTGCGTAGTGAGGGCAGCAAACGTTTCTCGCTTCAAAAACCGATATACTCTTTAACGTAAAACATTTCCATGTAATCCAACATTTTTGTTCTCTAGTCAGCGTGCACACAGATAGAAGAGCCGCTATTAAAAGTGATTCGCGAGATGTGAGATGCGAGAACAATGACCCCAATGCTCACAGAGTCTGAGGTTCAAGTTATAATTTGAAGAGCGAAAAGAAAGGTGAAAGTTTGCTTGTCGCATAGGTTTGTAAATTATATCTTTTCAGGCTAACACAGTCGTGCCGACTAAGAAGCAACAAATTTGAAGATTAAAGTAGACCTCGCAACTTCCGTACCTCCTACTGGCTAAGAGATGGCAAGAGACGGCGCTTCGGCGCCCCTGGTGGTGCTCGGAGAAAGCTAAAACACGAGGGGTGGAGAAGTCGCTTTTTATTGCGGCGGAATTCCTGCTGGGAGCTGGCCGACCTACTGGCAGGGGGTAGCATAACGTCATGAGGCTAGCCTCCGCAAGTATTCGCGACTCCAGCAAAACGGACGCCACCAAGCGGGAAAACCGGGAACCAGCCGGTCCAGGTCGCTTTGCGCCCCTCCGTGTCTCTGGTGGCTTTCGCGGACACGTGTTGTCGGAGCGGTGGCGAACAATGTAATTTGACGAAGGTTCGAAAATTTCTTAAGTTTGCCTGAGTGTTCATTAGTGTGGTGAAGCCTCAGTAGAGTGTTTCCTTCCATCACGTGTTTGAAAGCCCGTTTACTCCACAACACACCGTCGCGTGCTTTCGATTTCTTGGATGGGGAAGAATCACGGAAAAACGTTTTGATTTCTTGTCTGTCTCGAATCACATTCAAAGTGACGACTACTTGGTAACTCATAAGTGGTTTCTTTATACGAATGTAGAACCGTGGACTGAGGACGACAGACGACGTGTTTCACTGGAGGGAACACCAATGTTGCATCCAAGTGAATCGGAAGGTTCGATAGCTGCTTTTCTTGAGTTTGGTTGTGTTCGATTAGCTTCAAGTTTGAGCCACCCACGCCGGTCGGTGCGTTGGCTGTTCATCTTGGCTGCTTTTCGCCGAAAAAGCCTCTGGACAACACTAAAAAAGTTGGGCTGATTTCGCAATTACTTGATTCAGGAAAACCTGCTCGCTGCATAAGATTAATGAGGGAAATTATCTGCTTTCCAAAAATGGGGGGGGGGGGGGGGGGGGGGGGCGGACGCGTCTCGCAAAGTTAGAAGCTGTCACGGCATTATAAATTTATGATCTATCGCGCCTCCAATATTTATATTATACCCTCGTCGAAGCCAGCATCAATACACGTCTGCATTGCTCAGGTTGACCGGCCACAAAAAAAATACTCATTTTCTCCGTTCAGGATTCGAAGTCAAGTTCAATGCAGAGAGGTTCTGCTTGAATCTCCGATGAAGACTCACTTCAGGCTACAACCATTTGGCTGAGTTTAAGTAGTATCTTTCTGTCTGTCAAATATACTTTTATTCAGTAGTTCACTTAATAGCTAGTCAACTAAGCTCATATTTCAACCCGAATGATACTAATATCGCTTTAGTGGGACATAGTATACGTAATATAATACATAACCCGCTCGTCAAAATGACTTCGCGATTGCTACTAAAACCTGAATGGAAATACGAGTGTCAGCTGCTTAGTTGGGCGCCAGCGGGTTAACACGCTCCTTGGCTAAAGAAGCGCTTGCTTAATTTTCGTAATTTTTCTGCAGCCTGTGTTCTTGACCGAGCAGACGACTGGAGCTGTTTCTTAAACGCGGATACGCACAAAATCTCGATTTCGCGAATAGATAAGTCGCATGGTCGAGGCATGCGAGTTAGCTGAAAATCACTCTCGGTGGAACAATTCTGTAGTCATCGCCGCTTTCCTTAGATGATCAAAACTGATTAGAGTCTATTACCGTCTCTCCGGAGCCCATAGTTTCTGTTTTGAACGAAATCTCCGAAACGAAAGTTTGACATGAAAAGAACAAAATACACCGGGAAAACAAAACTATGCTCTGCAAGTTTATGTGCACCGGCTACACTTAACCGTCTCATTTCAAATACCTATAAATTTTGGCATTAAACAAAATAAAATCTGTTAAATTGAATGCGCCACCCGTTCAGGCGGCCCGGCCGAGCCGACGCGACCTGGACTCAGCCTCCATGTTTGTTTGGTAGTGGAGTCGCGAATATCTCTTTTGTAGCCACCTCTCCTCTAACTTCCTACCCTAAGCTCTCTCCTAAACGCTAGGAATTATGGTGGTGCTACCGGCGCAGGTGACTTTTCCCGATGAATTCTAGCACCGAAATCCTCCTAACAATTTTTTTTTATTTTACGAGCTAACAACGAGGAAATTGATTGACCGAGTGTGCGTCTGTATCTCGTCCTATCGTCCGTCGATGACTGCAAGAAGCTGCAAAGCGGAACCGGTATGTAGAGCAACTTCTGAAACAAAGCGTGCTCCTCTCGTACGATCGCGTCGTGGGCATAAATCTCCAAGAAACTGCGTAATGTGAGTTTCAAATATTTGGCTTGGGAGAGTTACGAGAAAAGCGAGTAGATCAAAGGCCAGTCCCGCATTTTCGGACCCAGTTTGTTTTGTGTAGCAGTTTTCAAAGCTAGAAAGAACATGTAAATCTGGAAAGCGTACTGGACTTTGCCGCTGTGACTTTTCCGTAATGTCTCAAGCTTCCGTGAATCTGCACTGACTAGTGTAAAATTCACTCATCGCATTAAATCAACCAAATAACGTGACCGAAGTGCGGTTTGTTTCCAAAATCGTTAATCGTATTTCTTTTGCAATGGCTGGAATCGTTTTGAAAGTTGCCAATCTGTTCAGACAATTACAATATTTAATAACATACTATTGACCGTGGCAGGTAGGAAATGCTCCTCTTCGTGTAAAATACTTTATGTATACAGAAGGTCCTGGCAGATTCCAATCAGTCTTCAAGCTTCAACTTGGTAGGATAGACCGCGGGTCTCTTCCGGGAATGCATCTTTCCCATTTGAGGGCCTGTATGCAGGGGTGTGGATGAAACGACGTCTCGGGAGGTTGAGAATATGGTTAAGATGCATTAATAATCTTGAGCGTAAGACTTCAATCGGTTAAAGGTCGGCACTCAACATTGAATAACACCAGCGGGTGGCTGCATTGATCAATTACTCTAACCTTCGCCACTGCGCCGCCGCAGTATAGAAGTGTTGACGAAAATTAGACCCTGGTCAGGAGCGCGTTAATGGAAGCCTTGCATACATTTGTTCCGAGAGTTCATATCAGGTCATGTACTGAGCGTCCTTGGTTCTCCGTCAGTCTCAAACGGCTCCTGAGCAAAAAGCAAAGGCTCTACAGCCGCGCAAAACTAATTAGAACCCCATCAGCGTGGTCTAAATACCGAGAATGCGCTTCGAGATGTAAGTACGAAATTAAGAAAGCTAAACATAAGTTCTTTAATGTCGACCTCTTTAATTTACTGAAAACAAACCCCAAAAATTCTGGTCAACTATCAAACCTAAGCAAATTAGACCATCCCCCGCATTGTTGACTCAGACGGAAATGAACTCTCGGAAAGAGAAAGCTGCGAGAGCCTTAACTCTTATTTTGGCGACGTTTTCACTGAAGAGTCTTTTCCCTTACCCGACCACATCCCTCAATATACAACCGTAGCCAGTATGGACTCTATTTCTATTACCCCGCCTGGCATCGAGAAACTGATCGATAACCTTCCCAATAATTCTGCCCCAGGCCCGGACGATATATCAACTAAACTGCTCAAATTAACCAAATCAGTTTCTAGTATTCTTTTATGTAGAATATTCCAACAGTCTATTGACTCCGGTGACATACCCCTTGACTGGAAGCATGCTAGGGTTTGCCCAATATATAAAAGCGGTGACAAAGACTGCCCCAACAATTATAGGCCTATTTCTCTCACTTGTGTTGCAAGTAAGTTGATGGAGCATATCATTTACTCAAATATTATGAACTACATGGCTGATAATGGTCTACTTTTTGTAAACCAGCACGGTTTCCGGCGGTCTCTGTCCTGTGACACCCAACTTTTCGAATTCGTAACAGACATTCATAAAAACCTACATCTTCGCGCAGAAACTCATGCTATTTTTATAGATTTCTCCAAAGCGTTCGATAAGGTTCCTCACCAACGTTTATTATTAAAACTACGATCGCTTCAAATTGATGAAACTCTGATTAATTGGATAGCTAACTTCCTCTCAAACCGAACACAGTATGTCACCCTTAACAACAGTTGCTCGTCCTCTATAGTGGTCAAATCTGGTGTACCTCAGGGAACCGTGCTGGGTCCTTTGTTATTTCTCATTTATGTGAATGATTTACCTTCGCTAATTAAGTCTTCAATTAGGTTATATGCTGACGACTGTGTTGTGTATTCTAAAGTAACCAATCGCTCTGACTGTGCGCAGCTTCAAGCTGATCTATGTGCTATTGAATCTTGGTGTGAAAGGTGGCAGATGCAAATCAATGTAAATAAAACCAAACAAATGACCTTTACTACGAAACATAACACAATAAACTTTCAATACTCCCTTTCCGGTAATACGATAGAAAATGTACCAACTTACAAGTACCTCGGTGTTAACTTAACAAGCAATCTCTCATGGGAAAATCATATAACCCATATTATCAGCAAAGCTAACCAGACACTCGGCTTTCTGCGACGCAATCTCTCCCTTGCCTCCAAGGAAACTAAATTATTAGCATACACCTCACTTGTCCGTCCCCAGTTAGAGTACGCCTCATCTGTTTGGAATCCCCATCAGTTATTTTTAGAAGATATGTTAGAAGCAGTCCAAAACCGCGCAGCACGGTTTATTCATCGAAATTATAACTTCCCTACTAGTATCACCACTCTTAAAGCTCAACTTGGTCTTCCCTCTCTCAAAACGCGTAGGACGGTATCCGCTTTAACTATTCTTCATAAATTTTACTACCATCTTCCTTTCCAGAAAACTTTGTACTGTATACCCGCACCTCATACCTCCCGTCGCTTAGATAATTCCTGCAAACTATTTTTATCCACTCCCAGGACCAATACCTTTAAATTTTCTCCCCTGCAGCTTTCCATTACCAATTGGAATAAACTGCCAGACCCAATAGTAACCATATCGGACACTTCAAAATTTAGAGAAGCACTTGCCACCTTTTACGGCGCGTAACTGACGTTTTTGCTATATTTTGTTTGTTTTTCTTGTTTGTACCGTGTACTTAAATCTTAGAAATACTGCCCGCCCCCTTATGTAAAGCCCCACGTGGGCATTTAAGGGATAAATAAATTAAATGAAAAGTCAATTGTAGCAGCCGATCGAGCGCAAGCGTACTTCGCAAACAGGCACATCGACAAATGCCCTTTGATCCGGCCATACCTCGTCCTCGGTGCCCTACGAGTCTAAACTTTTCCTCAAGGGTCAGTCAAGCAGTGTTCCGTTTCGCATGCTGTTCCGTGCTGTCGCCCGCGCCTCGCTGATTCGGCTGACTCCAAATCTTTCAGCTTCGTCAGGTTCGGTCTGGTGGCTCCCGAACTGTGTAAATCCTACCTTCTGAGAGAGAATTTTATAAGCTACCATCCACCCGCTCATTTCCGAAGGCACTTTCACTACCCCTTTTCTTTATGAGCATTAAGAAGTCAAGCGATGCTACCCCCTTTCTACTGGCAAGTGTTCAGGTAACCGGATCTCGGGCAATCACCGCGTTGAGCGCTACGTTGAAATAGACGAGAGCGTAAATGCTTTGTGTTTAATTGTGGTGTTTTTTTTATTAACGCGAAAGCATTGACTGTCCCATGGAGCGAACCGACTTCATCAGCTTCAAAGCCGCGCCAAACGGCCCCTTCCCTGTCCCAGTGTCGCATGTCTGGGGTCTTTAACGTGCACCACGCAGTAGTGAAGGAGACAGCAACCTGTCTACTGTTCCAGTCTTCTTGTGTATTGCTATGGGAAAACGTGCGTGCTATTTTTTTCTTTTCGCAAGGGAATAATAGAAATCAGCGAAGCGTCTTTACTCGTAAAGGGGTACTATGTAGCTTTCTTCACATCATAAAAGTTTAATTTATTTAGTTAATGTTTTCTTATATTACTAAACGCTGTTTAAGTTAGCAGGACGAAAAAAATATTTTATTATCTATGCATAACCAAAAGTAAGAATACAATAAGTTATTTCTTTTAGAGCAACAACAATCGGTATTTATTTCAGACTAACAACAATCGGTTACTCCTTTATTTTGGATATTCATTCACAGTTTGTAATTACTAATCCAGTGCGTGTTCTTCGCTCCATAACTCCATGCTTCGTTCTTGTCGTCTCTTTTGATTGTTTGATTTGGTATATATTAGCATCCTTTTGGTGTTTTATCAAGCTAATTCACTCCGTGTGCAATCAGTATAGTCAATGCTATAAAGCATTGACTATAGGCGTAAATACGTGCCCTATAATGACAGTCTGCAACGCCAACACGTATTATTCTTGTGTAATGGGCTATTTTAGCGCAGTGTTCGAAGCTATGAATTCTAAAGAAAAACGCTCTGACACGTATTTTTGCACATCCGATTGTAAAACGTTCTAAAAATTTTATTCTGTCGCAACACTAAGCAATATCTTCTCTTATAATCGAGCTCGAAGAGAACACGCATTTCCGTTTTCGAACAGGAATGCATTACCGGAAGTCAAATTTAGACTGGTTGCTGTCTGCTTCATAATGCAACAGCACACTAGCGCCACGAGAACCTCTAGAGTTTATTGTTAATAGCACTGTGCCTGTATGTTAATACCTCTTTTAATACCGCTAACAATTCCAGATACTCCGCCAGCTCATTTGCTCATGCATGTATTATATTGCTATTAACCAACAGGGATCGATCAAAAAAAATAAACTCCGTTTCTCGGCCGGCATAAATAAACTAGGCTACGCATCGCAGAAACGTGAAAATCTGTAAGAATGTGACGTTAGCTTTGGTAATGAAATGCTAAAGTGTGTAGCAGACATCACCTGTATCAAAAGAAACAAAGAAAAATAATAAAATATATTTCAGTCAAAAATCCTGTCAGTAGGAAAGACGATAATGTTTTCTTTTTGCTGACAAGATGTTTTACTAAAAGAAATGATACAGGTGGCCACAATCTCAAATTTCGGTGTTTGATTTACAGACAGAATTTTTTTGTTGCGTCTTTTGATTTAGGTAACGTCATGCGCTCAAAGTTTCGCGTTTTATCACCACCACTAGCGTCGCATTCTCAGCCAGATTCAGCTTTCAGCGATGCATAGCTTATTATGCGGCCGAAATACCGGGTTTCATTTGCTCAATCGATTCTGTAGTAGACCTCCGTATTCTCAGAGGTTGACACGAACATGGAGGTGTCCCAGGATTTAAGAACGGGTATCAGTTGGGCTCGGTGTTTTAGGCGTTACAGAAAAAAAAGTAACTAAACGCGATACCCGTTATTTGCAAATAAAAGCAACGTGTTGCCGATTTATCCTACCTAGAAAAGGCACACGGTACCGTTATGAATAAAAACGAGTAACGGACGTTACTTTTGTGTTACTTATTTATTTATAAATTAAAGCTTTTTACTGTTTTGATGCTACAGGTATGCATACGCGCCATACTTCAAGAAACATTGCGTTGAATATGCTGGCATCTCTTGAAACGGAGCCGAATCATTGTTCGTTCGAGAAATTAAAAGCTCTCCTCGGATGGCGTCTATCAACACTGCCTGGACTCTTAAAAATGCTTGCACGTCTACTTACCGGCAAAACACTCGAAGAGCCAATCTCTGCAGTCTATGAAATCAGCTCAGCGAATGTTGAGGCGGACCGTCTGTTTAGACCTCAAAATTAAGTCTGCGCTGTGGTATTACGCAATGCAATCGCATGACGCATTACATTGCGTAATGCCACAGCCCAGACTTCATTTTTAGGTCTAAACGGACGCTCCGCCTCATCACTCGCTGAGCTAAATTCGTAGATCGCAGAGATTGGCTTTTGAGTGTTTTGCGGGTAAGCTAGACGCGCAGGCATATTTTAGAGTGTGCCATTGACAGCGGCAGAGCATTTGTAGGACTGGGCAATTGATCGATTAACCTAGCAATTTATCGATTAAAGCTTTAATCGCTGTAATTTTTAACTGGTTAATTGGTAAAAGTCTGATGAACAAAAATAAAGTAAAAGTTAAAAACTTTCATCACGCAGCCGTGGACGAGTACACCTGTCTGAAGGGCAAACTTTAGGCAAAAATGTAGCCTATAGTAAACTGTAGGGTCGAGATTTGTTACTCCGGAAAAGGAGCAGAAGATTACACGTGTCATGGCCACTTCAGTACCGGACGAACGTCTATTCAATTCAGCAGAGAATATTGCATATAATTTATGAAGGTCGCACATGCCGGAGTGTATCAACGAGCCTCTTTTCCTCATGCAGCTGGAGTAAGAAACTGCGAGTGTGAGTACTTTTAAACTGTTCTCCATTGCACATCGAGGTCGATTATTAATCCAAATTCTATATTGTGCCGTTTATCACAAACTGAGTAAACAAAAACCAAACGAAAAGTTTTAAAAAAAGTATGTGCTTGAAAATGAGCGAGACCGATTAAAGTGCGGCGATTAATCGGGTTAAATTTTTAATCGACGCCTAACCTTAGAATTTTTTGAAGCTGGGAGAAATGGCATGAGCGTTGGGGTTTCTCTGAAACAGAAATCTGAGTTTTTGTAGGGAAAGAAAGACAAAATGTTAAAGGTGTGTGGTATGAGTACAAGAATTCACATAACTAGACACATAAAAACTCTCTCTCTCTCTCTCTCTCCACACACACACACAAACAATTTAGTGTAATATATATATTTTTTTTAATTTTATGAGAAAACGTAACGAGCTAATGTAGCTGCTTTCCCATTACTCAAAATAGAAAATTTCGGTACCATCTGTCCCCCTCCGCTAAGCCCTCCGCAACGAAGAAGGCGGTACTGTGCCTGCGCGCCGATGACCTCCATTGAGTCTATTCTAGTAGCCGAATTATCGATGAGGAAAATTTTAGTTTGGTGAATCGTCCGTGAAGTTTAGACTAGCGCGCAAGAGAATAGCACTGGAAGAGTCCTACATATGCACAAGTGTCCAATCCTTCCAATGTCTTTGAATATTTTATTCCTTCCCAAATTAAATTTGCACTCTCGTTTCGTTGAAGCAGTTCTTTTCATCATTTGGTATTGTCAAAAATGACAATTGATGAGGCGATGAAAACTGAAGCAAACTGAACGTCTAGTGAACCAAACTTGCGCCCAAAACAAAACAGAAAAAGGCTACGTCGCCGGCGTCGATGGCGACGAAACAGCCGGACCGAACGCTGGGACGAGACTGACTCCGGCTCGACACGCGGAGCCCCTTATGTTCACGTGTGGGCTTCTGGAAGAATCGGTGTAGAAGGTTCAAAGGGTAGAACATTCTAACCTCGAATAAGCAACAGGATTCTCGAATTTACGAGAACGCAACATTACAGAAACAACAAAAAGGCGTAACCGCGGCCAGGGCATCTTCTGGGTGTGGGTGCCGGTATATTATAGACCCAATCTGTTCGGTAATCTCTGCATTTCACTATAAATCTATTGTTGCTTGTGCTAGCGTTTGGAACAACGTGCATATGGTAGAGGTAATGGTGCAGTTACGTTATATTTCAACGAGCAGCTCATATTATCTTCGAGCCAGAGTTTCTTGTTTGAGAATACGTCTCGTAACCAGGAATAGTGGTGTAACAAAAGCACCACTACGAGAAGTGTCAGGTACCGTTTGCAAGCTTCGCTGCACCTCAACCGTCAGTTGAAACGAATGGCGTTTCTTTCTTCTTAAAGTAAGTTCATATACTTCGTATGTATCAAGTAATTGCAGCGACACTGCAGACATTAACAACTTTAAATCCGCATACCTTCATAACGTCCACCTCATTTTTACGCCTATTAAAGGGCAACTCCGGCCAAAACTAAAAATGAAATAAATTACTGGTATCGCTGTAGTGACACAAAATACGACCCCAGCCAAAAATTACGTCCGGGCGACGCCGTGTTCTCAACTAATGCCGATAATAAAAATGCGACCCGCCGCGAGCCGCTGCTCCTTAGCGGGTGGCCAGCGGGTTCCGATCGCTAAAGCAACATTGGGCCGTGACGTCAGTATCGTTCTCTTTTTTTTTCCCTCCGGTTTGGACGGGTGCACTTGTTGCGCGCGCTTCGCGCTTCTTTCTGCCGCTACCACCGCTACTTCGGCTTGTGATTGGCGTATTTGGCCGTTGCTTTTATCTGTAGCCCGTGTAGCTTCGGTATAGCCTTTTGTTTATTTGCTTGTGAGGACTTCAAGACTCGTTTTAGCGAGCAACTCGGTGCGCCCAAGACTGCCCAGCTGTTCTTTGGACGATGCCGAAGATACAAAATGCATGTGGCACTAGTGTATCGTAAATAAATATGACCAGTCTTTTTGGGAAGCATCTGTCTCTTGTGCCTCTTCATTCTCTCTGTGAAGTTCGTCAGCAGGTGGCAGTGGGTCATGTGCATTTAGGTCAAGGCTCCAGCTATCGTCTTCGTCGATGGTATTACTAAACGACATGTACGCTGAAAAAAAACAACTAAAGAAGCCCTCTTAGTGTGGAAATCGGCACACGACCTTGATGTGGGGATTCAAAATCAAATGCTTTATTTATCCATATGGAAAAAGGAGGCAGAGATAAAAAACCAACATTTGTGGCTTGTTGATACACATACTGCATTGAATTAGTGAAAAGGATGATTCCAGCCGAACCACACTGAAGATGTAAGGTAAAACATGCAGTCAACATAGCAATGAACGTAGCATTACTAAGTGGCATGTTGTACAGAAATGGCAAATATGATAAAAGTATCCAGATCAATAAATAAAACAGGCATTGTCAAGTGCAGTGTTGAAGATGGAGCATTCACGCTCCATTGAATGTCCGTTGAAAGGGGGAAGGGTGGGCATGTAGAGTACAACCACTAACTAGCTCCAATCACTGAAGTTTATAATGAAAAGGAAAACAATGTTCTGCTTTGCATCACTGCTTGTTTACTATGCAATCTCGTGCGTAGTACACAGGTCCGTAACGACTACTAGCGAACAGCCGGCGCGTGAAGCTCGATCATGCGATATAAACATTCGATCGCCTCCCAATCGTTCGAACCCGTTACGCAGCAGTATTAATTAACATTGCGCTTGTGGATACCATAAAGGACTTTAAAAAATCGCGAAAGTTCGGATTTGTAAGTTACAACTCTCTCATTTACCCAAGTTCGTCTCGAGGTAAATATAATATTTAAAAATGCCAAAAAAAATAAGAAAAACACTTGCCTTAGTCAAAAGTTACGAAGGCAAACTTTTAAAATCCTATGTATTCTAATTAAAAAATTGTTGTGGGTGGGGGTGGGATTGTGGAAGGGAAAGAAAGTGTTCTCACCTTGCTAAGGTTCTCTGTTTTCCTCTATCACCCGCAAAATCTTTTGCTAGCTTAGAGAAGAAAATGTCTGCCGAATGAACTTTCTTTACTTTTTTTTTGTAGTGCGGCAAGTTTTATATTTTTTTATTTTTATTTTACAAATTAGATTAACCACCTAGACGCACTTATGTGGTAAATTAGTGTCGCAGCTTTCACATTCGGCTTTTACGCGCCTAACGAAAAAATAACAAAAAACAGACGTGTACAGCCCAGCACACGTCTGTTCAGGCGCCGCGGCCCGCGCCGGAGAGCCTCAAAGCTCCGTGTCTGGGACTGACCCGCAGCGCGAAAGCGAGAGGGACCCCAGTACTGTTCGTCACTGGCAGCGCGGCGTGGAGCAACGCCGCTCCATCCACGGAGCCCCGATGACAATTTAGGCCTAGCGACGAGTACGGGAGACAGCACACACGGCGACAGCCGCGAGTACGGCATCGAACGAGTTCACTCGTTTTCCAGTCGCTAGCTTTTGGGTATACAAGCGACGAGTACGGCACAGTGCACACATGGCGGCGGCCGCCGAGTACGGCGCCGAACGAGTTGACGGGTTTTCCAGTCGCTAGCTTTTGGGTTTACGCACTAACACTTGCTACATAGGCTGGATAACTACCACGTATACAGAATTAATACAAGATCAGCTTAAATTCTATCTTTAGATGGCTAGCGCAACAGAGGTAGGTGCCCCTTGGCCTGCGTACTCGTTGAACGAGAACGATCCTGACGTCACGTCCCCGATTTCCTGTGTTGCTGGGGCCTCGAGCGGCTAGTTCCGGTTTTGTCGGCCGCGCCCCAAATAGAACTTTGAGGCGTCGATATCTTTAAAACTACGCACGATAACGAGAAAAAAATTACACCTTGCAATTCAGGGACGCTGGCTGCGCTAAAACAGTCATAATACCGGAATTGAAACTATGGACCGGAGTTGCCCTTTAACGTTTCTTCGGGAATTTTCGAAAATAACGTCGTTTCAAAATACCTCTAAATTCCAACAAAATCCCAAAAAAGCTCCAGTATTGACTCTTTGCAGTAGCTGTGCATTTGCGCTGCCATAACCGAGCTTCATTTTTGTTTCCTCTTATTGTATTTACTTCACTTCATCATTACCACAACAGAGAAGGTTATTGGCCTTTCAGATTCCACTGTGTCCTTTTCTCCAGCTATGGCCTTTTTGGAGACTGTCAACGTCAGCTTCAAAGGCTCGGGATATGGGTAAGACTAGAGAAGGGTCACCAATGGCGGCTGTAATCTGGCGAGTGTGCAAAGCGCCTATTGGTACCCTTTCGCGAGAAAGAAAACGCCGCGTCTTTATCCTTTCCTTTAGCAGGTTCGCTCTTCTCTTTCCTCACAGCACGCGGTAGTATGAATGGGTTTAGCGCGCAGAGCTCGCAGAAACCCCTGAAACACGTAGAAGAATTAGGATCTTCCACTGCCCAGACAGACACACATGTGACCCGCAACTTGGTTCACGATGGCTGGCACCGCACGTACAGAGCATGCAGCACCCGCGCTAGCTCATCAACCTGGCGGGTTTATGTCGTGAGAGGCTTCTTGGGAATCTATGAAACATTACAGCTGACGCGAATTGTATAATGCGCGGGGGTAACGGTGGTGGAAGGTGGCCGGAAACTTGTGGAAAGTGCTGGGGCACCAATGGCTTCTTGCATTCTGCAGAAGATTTGTGTGGCACTCGATGTAAATGTCTAAGGCCTGGTTCACACTTGCGAATCGGCGGGCGAATCTGCGAGAATTCGGCCGCCGGGCGTAGCGTCCACCGTGCATTGCCGCGGCCGATTCCGCTTCGGCGGCAGCGGATTAGCTGTAAGTGTGAACCAGGCCTAACACCTGCACCGGCCAAAAAAAAAACAACGATTTATGCGTTTTGTTTGTGTTCGTTTTGCTGCTTAAGTCCTTATGCTGCCGCCTGTTCTCCTCAGCTGTAGACGGCCCAGAGGGAAAGGACGCGACGTGTTAGAGGTGGCACAGGAAGCTGTAAAGCATGATTCGAGACGGCGCTGAGGGTAGCCGTTAGGGTCTAATAATGGACGTCGTTGATGGCGGTTCGGATCTTTGAAGCTTCATCTATTTTAGTTACGACCGGGGTCGCTTGTTTATGTTTCCCCCGAACATCTGTAGGGGCAATAAATTGGCTCGTATGGGATTCAGGCAATGTGGGTCTGCGCGCTAAGTAGTTCTGGCTACCGTTCACATCTGGACTTTTATGCGCACGTTCATTCGGCTAAAACTTCGTGTAGGTTTACTTTGTTCTATATTGATTTAAATTCCTGCAACATTCATTCATTATGTTTCGAGTAGCGGAATATATATATAAACATAGGACGACGCTGGGGTGTAAATATATTTGGGTGCTGTTGAACCATTTCACACGGCAGGCGCCACTATTCTTTCGATATGCATCATTCGGGCCCGTCGACGATGCCTGCTTGCGCAAGCAAGTGGCACAATTTTGTAGCCTTGACTTTACTCGTACGTATGGTGAAGCGATGCATAGAAACATTGCTCTCGAAGCTAGTGTATAATTCTAATAAAGTTGGCCATCTCCCTGAGCTTCCGGAGCAAATAACAATGGGGCTGGCGTTTTGGTTTGAGTAGCGTTGGAGCGTCGCGCAACTCCGGCTTACCGTGTCCACATTCACTTTATGGTTCAGGCACCACGCCCCCCAAGACCCTTTTGACCAGCGCCGAATCAGCTAGGGACTGTCAGTCACTGGACAGCTTCCTACTTCGGTCGCGATTGCTTCCGTCTGCCTGATTAAAGCCACGAATAAAAAAAGTCCACTCTTTTACGAAATTGACGCCCAGCCGGCTTGAGCGCAACACACAGACGTTAAACTCGAGTCTTCTTATTACTCCCTAACACCCTCCCTCCGCGCTCATGAAAGCTAATGATACAACAACACGATAGCTCCGTAAGAACCTCGCCCTGCTGAATGTTTTATCTACGGCTTATGTATGCAAATATTACGGGCCAATAATGGCACCAACTTGTCGGCACAGTAATCAACTTTCATAAAACTTTGCTCGAACAAAGTTTACTTTTTTTGAAGGCACAATCCAAGAATGAACTTTGCCACACTCTAGCGTTCTTGGGGAAAACAATTTTCGGGACGAAGCTGCGCGCTATTATTTCTAAATTTTAATATTTTTATATATAAAAAGCCGTACATGTCACAAGGATGCTTAGTGTTTTTTTAAATGGTCACGGGTTCGCTACTAAACTCCGTTTTACCTTACGTCCGGATGCAGCGTATGCTACGAGCTATCCTAGCCAATCCCGCTGTGTGAACGTAGCCCGTGATACGCTTTTCGCTCGTCCCTATGCCCCTTCTCCAAGGTCACGTGACACTCATACGTCCTTGGATTGGCTCCGATGGCTCGTAGCATCCGCTGCTCCCGGACGTAAGGTGAAACGGAGCATAGAGTAGCTAATTTTGGACACTATAACATTTGTATACGTGTGTGTACTTAAATGGACACTGACAAACTATTTACGCTCGCCGAGGTTTTCATTTGTGCATGACATTTGAGAGCCCAACTACCCAGAACACAATTTGCGGTTCATAAATTGTTTTGTTTCCGCCCAAAAACTGTTGATCGAGAACTGGCCGATTTGAGTCGCGCTCACTCTGTTCTGCATGATTACGTGCCGTTTTCTATGGTTTAAACACAACCACCAAAGATAATCGCAGTCGTGGGCCATCAAGGCACACATTTAATACTAGAAATAGACAAGAAATGTGATACCCATTTTTCGTGGCTTCTAAAAAGCTGCAAATACGTTGACAAAAAAAAAAAAAAGAAAACAAAGTTGCACAGCCACGTGACTTTCGGTACCTTTCCGCTCTTCTCTATTCTTCTTCCTCCCCAATACAGTTTCAAGTTTTGGTTTCGAGCAGTTGCGTTTTTTTACTTTATTTAAATTATACATGACACTGTAGCAAAATATTAATTGGGTAGTCTTCTTATGCCATAATAGATCACCTGGCAAATAATTAAAAAAATGTTTCGGTGGTGTCAGTGTCCCTTTAAGCATGCTGGTGTAGGCTTTCCGGTGTACATTTTATACCACTTTCTTCGATTAAATTTTGTGAGTGTTTATCTGTGAGTGTTTTCGTTAAATCTTTATTCTTCCGCGTCGATCAATCGAAAGCCTTTATATGTTCTAAAAAAAACACAAAAACAATCAAGTTGGCACAGGAGTTTAACCGGAAGAGGCGTCCAGATCCAGACTGGCTCACACAGTCTGCATGCATGCGAGCTCGTCACTAGAGTCGATATATACATATTTTTTCCATTAATTTGTCAATATAAATATCCACGCATAGCGGAATACAATTAGTTAATATAAAGTGCTGATAAAAAGCATTTGAGGTGCTATCTCTAAATACTAATATGCTTATGCAAACGTAGCAAGAGCCGTGTTACTACAAGCATGTAGCAGTGTAAGTAAAAATGCAAGATCGACGAAACTCCGCCAGGGAAAAGCTTAACAGTAATATGCGATCCCTATTTTTCAGAAGTTTTTGAAGATTTCACACGCCGACAATCCCCCCGTATCGGTGCTCACCTTTAAATACGGCGTTGAATCGTAAGTCCTGCCCACGAATGGCGATTCGCCAGAAGCCATCCGGATTATGTAGAAATTTAGCTTCAGGCCGCAGCGATCGATCTACGATTATTTTTTGTTAGTACGAAGTAATATTTTCTATATTTAAGGAGCAAACGTATACGGTATTTCAGCGTCTACAGTTCGAAGACTGTTTTCTGCGCGCATCGGCGCCCAGATGGAGTACGGGAAGGCGACATCGCGCTCCGCTAACTTCGGTTTGCGGAAGGAACGTTTCTTCTCGGGTCTGCGTCAGCTGGTCGGGAGAGATGCGGCAGTCTTCGCGCCAAGAATGCACTCTCGCGAAGACCCAGAGGGGACGCCAGGGCCGGAGATGGATTGTGTTGTTCGCTTTCTCTTCTAGCGAGCCGCGTTCACGCCACGCGTGCGTATACTGTCACTGCAGCCTGGAGTGTTGAAAAATGGCTCTTTCGGACTCATGTTCCGGAACTTGGAAGAGTGTATTCATACGCGTCGGCCTGCTCACACCGTGCGAGAAGATCGCTGTGCAGGATGTGTCAACGTGCTTATGAAAGGCTGAATAGAAAGAACACTTAGGCAGCGTCTTAATTCGTGCATCGTGTCGGCCGATTGTTCCGTTAGGCAACCAAGTTATATTATGGATCCCAAGTGAAGGCCCTACCCTCCGAATAGGTAAATGAGTGAATGGTTAATAACTAACACAATGGCGTTTTGCGGCTCCAGAAATAAAATTGCGAAAGGGGAAAAAATACATAAAGGGTAAAAGCCAGGAACGTAGCCAGGATTTTGTTTTTGGGGGGGGGGGGGGGCCGCCCATGACAAAATGCTGTATGAGGGGGAGGGGGAGAGGAGGTCCCAGCAAAATGGAAGATTTCGGGGGGGGGGGCGCGCCCGTGGGCCTCCCCTGGATACGTGCCTGGTAAAAGCAACAAAATGATGAGTTGGGCAAGTTGGTTCATTACGTACTAAAGGCGCCAAAAGCAGGGCGCCTTTGTTGCCAATCCTTACTCTGTCGCTGTTATTCGCGCTTTCAGCAGGTAAAAAGCAACTCAGCACTTAACTCTGGCCAATAAAATCGCAATGTAAACGCATTCTTTTTTTTTTTGCTTTTCTGGGGTTAGTATATACAACTAACGTTTTACTTACATGCTCTACGTTTACAAATTGGCCAGAGCTGGCTTCACCACAATGTTCCAACTCTATTATTGTTTATGTTAGACACTTCGAACCACAGAAGTAGTGAGTCGGAGTCGAAATCAGCAAATAAGTCGTGACTCGTGCGTAACTTTTTTTTTGTTCTTTTGGTTGAAAAGGCTGACGATATTCCGCCGTAAACGCTCCCAGATATGCCCGTCGCCGAGGGCGAGCTGCCGCCGGCGACGATGACCGGGGAAGTATCCACCAAACAAGGCAGCGAAGAAGGCGCACGCCTCATTGTTTTACAATGTTTGCTCGGCGCATTGGCTCCAGCGGCGATACGCGGCAATTGCGGACGCCTTTCGCCGAGAAGAAGTCGAGGAGGAGTCTGCGCGGTTTCCCTCCTCGGAGAGGATCCTCCAAAGGCTGTGTTTTCTCACAAGAGTCGCCGGCTTGGCGGGCACTTGTGTGCCGTGAGATTAAACCGGAGGGGGCCCAGTAATGTATGGCCCACGCTGCCGGCGGCGAAGGAGGGAGCGTGCTGGAGACCCGGTTGACTGGGTCCCGTGCGCGAGGCGTTCGTTGTGCCCGGCGCGGCCTGGCCGATATCTTGGCGGCCTTTTGTTTGCGCTCGACGCGTTCCCATGATCGCTAAGTCCATATAATAAAGGGCCCAGCGTCCGTATCACGACGAAAAGCGACGCCGCTTATCCGCACTAAAATGCACTTCGGTTGGCCGGGGGCCCCTTCTCGACTCTCTGGATTCGGGCCTGTCGTTTGTTTGATCTATTGAGGTTTAAACGAGCTTGATTACAAATTTGGGTGAGCTACTTTTATACTCTAGCAAACTTATAATATAGTGTCCAACACCAATTTCACCCAACTAAGTTAGTTGTTCACATATCTATATTTAACCACACTAGCATTTTTATAATTGTCTCTGAGTTGCTTGAGCACTCCGCATAAAATGTGTGTTAACTGTCAAATGTCCCATTAATATAAGCGAGTATTGCAATTAAAAAACCGCCACTTTCCTCTTAGAGCATTCTCGCCAATATATATTTGAATACTAACACCTGATCCAGAATGATATTGCATTTAATTTGGACCAGACGTATACATTCCGTGTCAAAATTATTTGAAGAGAAACAAGATAAAACTAATTTATTATTTTCAGTTATATACGAACCCCAATAAACTTAGGGTCTAATAAAGACATCGATTTAGAAGGGTGAGACTGGGATCCGGACATTTCGGTGTAGGGCGTTTCGGTGCGGTCTTTTCGGTGCACGGACTTTTCGGTGCACGGATATTTCGGTGCACGGACATTTCGGTGCACGGACTTTTTGTTGTGGGACTTTTCGGTGCACAGACTTTTCGGTGCACAATCATTCAAAATCAAGGGGTCTTTTTTAAGTTAGTAAAATTTATTTTAGATAGAAATGTATTTTTTCGCAGTTTATAAATTTTAGTTACTCAGATCCGACCTAAGTGACTTTGTTAGGCGCAGCACCAGCCTGCGGGAGGACTGGACACGTTGGAGGTTATGTTTCGTTTGTCGGTGTCTCTTTTCCAACGCACGCACAAGACGCCTTTTGTAAAGGTGTGGGCTTTATTATTGGTAATCTGTGTAGGAATTCAAGGCCCCAACAGCAAGAAGCTTGAAATTGTTGAAAATTACCCGAGACATGTGATGCAACTAGTGCGTACGTTGGAAAAGAGACACTGACAAAAGAACCATAACGTCCAACATCTCCAAACCTCACGCAGGTTGGTACTGCGCCTAACGAAGTCACTTAGGTGGTATATCAGTAAATGGCCGTAAATGGATGACCAAGTCTAGAAAATTATAAAGTGCGAAAAAGTAAATTTTAGCTAAAATAGTGCGTATTACGTCTAGAAAAAACAAACAAACAAAAAAAAACTCATTTTGATTGGCCTTGCACCGAGATGTCCGTGCACCGAAAAGTCCGTGCACCGAAAATTCCATGCACCGAAAAGTCCGTACACTGAAAAGTACGTGCACCGAAAAGTCCGTGCACCGAAAAGTCGGCACCGAAACGTCCTACACCGAAACGTCCGACACCGAAAAGTCCTAGACCCAGATAGCAGAAGGGATTTTTACACTAAGACTACAACAATAGGCGGAGGAAGCTCCTCGACTGCTGACAACGCGCTGTCGTTCAGACACAATGTATCGTGTTTTGTTTTTTAAGCCTCAAACGATAGTTATGATTCTTGCTTTTACCCGGGTCGGGGCATCTTGCGGATCCTCGGAATTTTTGTTAATAACAACCGCTTAATTAACAGTAAAAAACAAAAAAACAGAGACGTTTAGTTAAAAAAATAACAAAGAAATAAGAACATGACGGAAGTCTTCAGAACAATTTGGATGGTTCCTAACTTCCTACACCTATAGGCTTCTGTGAATAAAAAAGAAATCTTATTGCACTAGCTTTGCGCAGTTCATACTGTAAATGCAAGGATGCTTAGATCATTCATTTTAACCACGAACTGTTCAAACAATATCAATTTCCTTTGGCGCGGGGGTATACCAAGACGTATTTTATCCTTCTTTGGCAGTTTTCGTACTTTTGTTATTTTCACTTACTTTTTTTTAAGGCGTTGAAAGAGACTGCTTCGGGCAGAGGTGTAGGTGATACTGTTTCTTGTCACGACAACGCACCCAAAAAAGCAGCCAGGAACGCGCTGCTTCGGCCCCGCGACATGCTTTGCCACCTTCCAGCTTAGCGAGGGGAAATTGCTCGTAAACTCGAGCCCGGACATTAAAAAGAAATTAGCGCGCCAAAGAAGAACAAGACTCATAATCCTTCTCTCGAAGGACCTGTTTAGGAAGGCCCTTTCCACCACGCTCGTTTCTCGCCTCTTCATTGGCACCGTCGGCGGCGATAAATACACACACACCCACGAAAGGAGTCGGCGTCTCGGGAATTTGCCACTTAATTGTCCATTCGAAGATGAGCGGAAGGCAAGGGTTCATGCTTGTGCGCATCCGGTGTATGGCGCGCACGTGGCGAGATACATAAAGTCCCTAGATAAGAGCTTCCTACAAGTAGCGGCATTCTTTGAAGCGCCGACTCCGTGACGGTGCAGGTTTTAGGAAGCGAATGGCGGCGCACAGCAGAAAACTGTACTGAATGCCGCCATTTCGTTCCAGCGGGATGTGCTTTGTCATTTGTATTGGTTGTCGCTACTAGTAAATGATGTATCAAGGGACTTTAAGATGCGATACGCGAGAGGAGCAAAGCACGCCTGGCGATAGAGTTACGGGAAGAATGACGAACGCTATATC
>JAZHYW010065631.1:0-13547 GCA_037355805.1 Ixodes ricinus
TCAAGAGGGCTTTTTTCGTTTCGCACACCATCTGTTCTGCTTGCCCGTTAGTTGCAGGATGGTATGGTGTCACTTCATCGTAATGCCCGGATGCACTTTTTTCGGAGGGGGGGACTCGAATATTTTGTCTGAAGCAAGATATGAGCGCGGCGTTACAGAAAAAGTATTTTCGGTAGTAGCGGACAGTAGGGACAAGAGATGTAGAACGCCAATGACGCAGCCTGGACATACGCGGCAGGCATCGTGTAAACTTCCAACCACTTAGAGTACGCATCGACGGCGACTCCGCAGATGCGGATACGTTTCGCCACCTACAGACTGGAATAGTGGATCGTCGTTCAAGTTACAGTCTGCATGATGGCGCTGGACTCGAGGAAGATTTCGACTTTTTCCACAAAGTTAGCCCAGGTGCCAGCACTTTTGTCGCGAGTGGTTAGTGCCCGAGACGTCGACAACGTCGGCAGCCACGTTGTCTTGACACTGGACGCTTTCCATTCGCTGAGAAGAAACTTGCTTGTTCGTCTGCCACGAGTTGTCCGATATCAGGTCATCACAGCTACTCCATCTCCCGACAAAACAGGTCGTCATTGTCCGCATGTCCATAGTTAGCAATCCCGTGAACTTGTAAATTCCCATACGCTCCATAACTTGCACGTCGCTAAACGCCGTTCATTCATAGTTTCTTCATTGCAAATAAACGTCTTCCTATTTATTCTGATGGTTTTCATCATACTCCTCCTAAGCTGTACTTACAACATTATATCGGTACTTCCGAAAATATTGCAACGGCGTTTGTCTTCTGGGAACTATAATGTAACAACCTTTACAAAATCTTTCGGATCCCATGAAACACAATATTTCGTTATGTCACTTTTCGGTCGTCATTATAATGGTGAGGTAAGTACCGTAAATTACGAAGCAGTTTACTTGACGTCCGCTTCCACTGGTGTCTTGGAATATTGAGTCTACTGAGCGTGAAAAAAAAATTGGGTTGTGGGGATGTTTGTACAGCGTGTAGTTGGTCAGCCATTTTAAAGTTGCGACGAGTCTACTCGCTGTAGATGAGCGTAATTTAGCCAGTGCGGTACAACCGCTAGCCTGGGGTCTTTAACGTGCACCACGCAGTAGTGATGTCAACGACCGCACGCCGGTACGATGCTCATCCAGATCGAAACGGGCAGGGGTGGGGCTCGAACCACTGAGCGTGCATTCCTGCAGAGGAAGCTTTCATTGAAAGAATATTGACACGTCAATCAACAATTGATTCCTTCTTGGCAAGGTTTATTGCGAAAGCCCGCGGCAACCGCCGAACCGCATGTCCCTATATCAGCCTGACATTCTCGCATACGTGCGTTTGCTGGGCCACGCTACTTGAGCCAGCTGAGCACAGCTGGCAGCGGCGCGAGCAAGGCCACGAGGGGAACGTGATGGTGCTCGAGCCATCCCACCGTGAGCCAATGTTTCGGCCACCCCACGGGTGCGTGTCGCCATCTATTGGTTGAACTAACGCCTTGTTCAAGATGGCTGCCGTGGGACCGCAGCCTCCACGTGGCAATTTGGGCCAGTTGGTTCATGATCGTAGACAAGTGTCGAAAACATAGACAGGGACGAGAAGTTGAAGTAAACGCAGGCGCGATCAAAACTAATATTTATTAAAAGAACAATCGTTGTATAGCCATAAAAAACGTCAGTCACGACTACAAGTGGTGTAGCCTAACGTCCCTAGATAAGAGCTTCCTACAAGTAGCGACATTCTTTGAAGCACCGACTGCGTGACGGTGCAGGTTTTAGGAAGCGGATGGCGGCGCACAGCAGAGGTTTGAACTGAATGCCGCCATTTGCTTCCAGTGGAACGTGCTTTGTCATTTGTATTGGTTGTCGTTACTTGTGAAAATGAGTATCAAGGGACTTTAATGTAGCGCTGTATCAAGAAATTCATATTCCTTTGCCGATTAGGTTATGGATGTGTCACTTGTACACCTCGTGTCTTTGGCTTTAATTTCAAACACCTCGTGTAGCTCTCTAGATGTTTTATTTGTGTATTTGGCCAAACATCTGGCGTCATCAAATGACGGGGAGCAGGACAGCGGCTGCAGTGCGCAGCCAGATGTCCTCATGGGGTAGCTCGAGTCGCCGCTTCATGTTCGCGGGCGAAATCGTTAAAACATCGGCCATTCTGACCAATGTATACAGAACCGCATGACAATGTGATTTCGTACACAGCTCCGTCGTACATTCTGTGAATGTTTTGCGGAGTTTTCTGAAAGGGACACATAGGCAACCTCGTTATAGCAGCACAGTAAGGCCAGTTGTAATTTCCCATAGGCACTACATAACCCACAATCTCAGAAAGGTGGATGACCGGTACGATATATCAGAGTTCTTTTTCGGCACCCAACAAGCTGTCGATACTGTGCCGTAAAATCAACTCGCAAGCAGATGCTGCAGACAAATGCAAAACAAAACACCGCAAAACATTCACACAATGCATGACGGGAGTTGTGTACGAAATCCCAATGTCATCCGGTTCTGCATACATTGGTCAGACGGGCCAATGTTTTAACGATCGCGCCCGCGAACATGACGCGGCAACACGAGCAATCCAATCAGGACATTTGGTCATGCACTGCAGCAGCTACCCTTGCTTCCCGTCGATGAGACTAAATGTTTGCGCTGTATGTCGAACTGAAATTTTGGGGTGTATTATATGGGACAAAGGCTGTTAGACTACACCTTTTTTATAGCATATAAGTATATATATATATATATTATGGAATGTCACGGAAGTAGTGTTCGCGTGTAAATATAAACGACCGCTTACTTTAACACAGAATGTGCTATATGGCTAGTGCCTCTACCTCGTTTCACCTAAAAGTGACCCTCCAAATATTTTCGCAGTGGTTTAAAATTTGCGCCAAAACAGATCTCATTGAACTTGGGAACACGGAGGATGGAATAATTCTGTTTACGGAAATTCGAATTAGTTTGGAGTTATAAGCAAATTAAATTGACAAAACACAAGCAGAACATTTTTGCTCCGCCACACAATCGCCTAAATTTAATGATTGGAGGGTTGGAGCGAATCGGAAGGCCCAGTGGCTGCAGGTTACAGGGATAGCTGTCGCGCCGAGGATGTGCGCACATCGTGGATTCGTCGCTAGTCACTTGCATCATCACAGCTTCAGGATACGAACACGGTCAGAGTTGCCAATGGACTTCGGTTTCTTAAGGCCCGTTCACACACATGCGTCCGTAGCGACCGCAACGACTGGAACAACCGGAACGATCGTTGCAAGGGTCTGCAACCATCAGTTGCCATAGCGACGGAGGGACGCCCACACGTGTTGTTCACGACGCAAGGAGTTGGAGCGAGCCCAACTTTCCCCGCTGCCTTGGAAACAACCGAAACAACCGCAACGACAGACCAATCACAGGTCGACGAGACTCGGTCGCGCGCGTTGCATGCCGGTCGCGGGCCGGCTCCTTCTATTTGCAAACATGGCGTCGGTGGTGATCGTCGACTGGACGGCGTGGTGGAATCTCATCGTTCCGCGTAAAAGCGCTATCCTTGACTGTGGATTTTCGTCGTATGTCGCTATGATAACCCAGCACGTACTAGAAGGGAAGATCCACCCACTCGTGCGGCGATGTCGTGGCGGCACTCTCAAGACAGCAGAAACGCCCGTGCCGTCGTGTTTGTTTACTTCGAATGCAGTGGTGCTTTCTTCGCATTTGTGTCCTCGACCATCGCCCGGATTTCTTATTTGGCGCATTCCGTGCGCGTGCTCAAGTTCAAGGTATTACTGGTGCGTACCGTACAAAGGATGCGAATTTTAATGCGTTTTCATCACCCGAGAACAATGATTAGTGTTAGCAATCATGAACGCTCGCAACGTCTGCGTTACCAATAAAATCATATTTCTACGTTGCTATATCGCTGCGAAGATAACATCGTCTTTTATAATCGCAGAAAAGGCGTGTGGCGAGATTTGTACTATTGACGAAGTCGTGATCGTCCTAGAGTGCCTCGATGTCCCTCTGTTTAGGGTGATGCCATCGTTTGTGGTACCCGATGCCGACAGCACGCGCTCACAGGAAAAATACAAAGAAATCGCAGGAAACAAAATGTCGCTGTAGCGCAGTCAACGCCACGAGCGCGTGCAGGGACACGTTCTTTCACGCGCTTGAGAACAAAAAATAAAAATAAACGTTAGAAACAAAATGGCCAGATGTCATCACCCCAAGCAAAGCGCACATGAAGGCACCCTAGATCGTCCAAGACGGCGTATTGCGTATTTTTCTTTTCTTCATCCACTCTGCTCCGCAAGCCTATCATAAAAAAATACTAATAAAGCTTTAGGCTATACAAAACTGTCTGTCTATTTTCTGTTACGGCATTGAGTGGCAGTGCGTCCCCTTCTTTTCAGAGGCACCGCTGAAACAGCTGACGGCGGCGTAGAAGCGGTCGCCGTGAAGACGACCCGCTGCGCTTGTTGCAGTGGTTGCAAGAGTGTGTACGCGCAGCGCAGAGCTGTCGTTCCGGTCGCAACGGACGCAGCCGTAGATAACGCGCTCGTTGCAGGTGTGTGAACCAGTACTTCAGCGTCGGCGAACTCAACGCCAGCCGGCGCAGAATGACGTTCGTCGTCCACTTCACCGCGATAAGAAGAGCCCGACAAAACGTGTCTAACTTCCAGCGTGGTGGTATGATTAAACCAGCGATTCAGGGCAGATAGCTGCACCGCGATAAGTTCTAAGAAAAATTACACAGATAACAAGTGCAAATAAGCATTTATTTTCTACTAAATTTCGTATAAATGTAAACAAAAAATCGCAATTACAAGTTTGTCAAACCGTACGCCGGCAGGCTTTGTCAGATGGGATGCACTCGCGTTTCCCATCGACCTTCTTACTCATGGTCCGGGTATTAGCATTGTAGCCCTCCTTCCAATTTGATTGTATTATAACAATGAAGAGAGCATATGATTTCTAAATTACGCCGTGTAAGCGTTCGAAATTGTAGCGCACTCCGAATAAACAATAAGGGCTTTAAACAATGTCTTCGCCGCACACAGCTAATATCATTGACACTTGGCATATGTAGCGTGCCTCAATGGCCTTCTGTTTAGGGTGATGCCACCCTTTGTAGTACCCGATGCCGACAGCACGCGCTCACAGAGAAAATACAAAGAAATCGCCGGAAACAAAATGTCGCCGTAGCACAGTCAGCGCCACGAGCGCGTGCAGGGACACGCTCTTTCACGTGCTTCAGAACAAAAAATAAAAAGAAGAATGGACCTTTTTCACATACCGACGGCACCAGGCGGTGGCTGCACGAACTAAAAATCGAGGAAGGGACCTACCTGCGCTACCAATCGATAATGGGAGCTACGCTACCAGTTTCTTCGTTCTCTGAGCAGCGGGGCGTGCACAACGCGACGTCCGAGTGGGGCATCCGTGGCGTCCACTTAAACGTCGTGTTATTCTTTCCGTCCGCTTTCTTTTTTGCGTAACACAATTATATGTATGCTGCAATTACGTTTTCTACTCGCTGATCTACAGCCTCCTTCCGAATTTCCTCGATTTTTGGTGCCAACTTCCGCCGCTTGGCATCGGGCGCTCGAGCGTGCGCAGAACGGTTCTCGGAAAAGGTCCATTGGAAACAAAATGGCCAGATGTCATCACCCCAAGCAAAGCGCACATGAAGGCACCCTAGGCATATGTAGCTTAAGGGGCAACTGTCGGCGCGTACGACTAGCGGATGATGATGCATAGGTCATACATGTGGCTGTCCTGAATTCTAATTAACCCAATCTTTGGCTCGTCATCGAGCTTCAAACTTTTTATCGGCACCCCGTGAAAGCGCGTCTGGCTGGTTAGGCCTACGAGGCTTCTCGGGGAACGCCTCCTTGGAGAGCCGTCCACGTCCACGTACAGATTAGCTCATTCGAAAGCACGGACGTGGAAACCAGCACAAAAACACGGGATACACCGCCACAGAACGGCAAGAATAGCACACGACACACGGAATGAACAGATTCAAATCGCAGAAGGGGGCGTCCCGCATATGTTCCACCTGGTCGCGACATCCCGATTCCCAAATATATTACGGGTGGTAGCCCGCGCGAGGTTTACCGGATCGCTGGTATGGCTGGTTCCATCGTTAAAAAACAATACTTCAAGCTTTTTTTTTAAATATTTTTCGCTTAAGAAAAACGATATTTTGAAAAAAAGAATGATGGCTTACGGAGTGATACACTTTATTTCGCCTTCAAAATAAAAAGTTCGGACGTCTCTTCCCAACACTACGAATCCCAAAATGGCAGCAAATTGGCTGAGAAGGACGAGGAGAGAAATTATACTTTTGGTTTCTTAGTTTCTAGGCTAGGTGGCGCAGGCTACCACCGTTATAAAGGGTATAGCCATTAGCCTCCATCCATCTAGCCATCCCTATACCGATGACGTCACCAGTCACCCATTTTCGACACACACTGGCGTCACTAGACGCTGCTTTTGCATGATGGAATTAATATATGATGCGCTAATATGTCGGGGCTGCTATACTTGCCCCCTGTGTAGCGCGAACCACGGTGGAAGAAGAGAGATTTCTCTGAATTACGCCGCCTCTCCACATAGCAAGTGTGTCGAAGATTCGCTCCCATTTCCGCCAAACGCCGTGAGATGGCGCAGTATGACAGGAGCTCGAGGAACCATCTTATACGTGCACACGATTTCAAAGACGTGAGGGGCGCGACGACGATCGCGCGAAGTCCGCCGAGCCCCATCCCGACTGAGCCCCGCCTGGAGATAGGCGAAGCCCGGGTGGAATTTCGACCCTCTTTCTATCCTTGTTCTGACACATCTCTCTTCTTCCACCGTGGCCCGATCCCTTAATGACGAAATTACATAAAAAGGTCACAAGTTAAAATATCGCTAGAGGGCCCCTTTATGGCGGAGAGCAGGGAAGCTGTGAGCAAGATAGAATTTGAGGATCGGTTGAGGCAAATGGATGGGGACCAGTGGTCACGAGAGGTTTTCAGCTATTTATACATGAGGAGTATAGACACAAAGTGGAGACACCGCACTAGGAAATTAAGAGGAAAGTTTTTAGGCTATGGTGAAGTTACGGAAGAGCAGGTATCAGTTAAGAAGAAAGTCAAGGCCACAGAAAGAAATCGGTGGCTAGAGGGAATGCAGACAGAGACAGCTCTGGAAAGCTTTAGATTAAACAAAAGAGTTATTGTCAAAGAAAGCATTTATGACAATTCTATTGAAAGCTCATTGTTGTTTGAGGGAAGGACAGGTGTTTTCCGACCAGAACATACAGAGCGAAGTACCAGGAAATGGATACAGTGTGCGCAGCTTGTGGAGATGAGGACGAGACGGCTGAGCACTTGATACTCTACTGTAAAGGGCTTCACCCTATGCCTATCGAAGACAACATAGATTTAATAAAGTCATTGGGTTTTAGAGACAGCGAAGGCAAAGTGGATTTCAAGACAGTAGAGATTACCAAGCAAAGATTAAGTGAATGGTGGCAGAAAGCGAAAGAAAACTAGGTATTTTCTTATTAACTGATGGCAAGGGGGTTTTATAGCCTCACTTTCTTTTCAGTGCGGAGTGAATATAGTTTTCACATTTAAATATTCTAAGCTTAAATGGCAAAACAAAATGGCTAGGTGGCGTGAGCTACCGCCCGATCCAAAGGGCTCAGCCGGATTCAACCATCCTTCATCTTCATCGTAGCGACCCTATGGAACGAATTAAACCGGGACAAAAGGGCAACGTCATGACGTCTGTAAACTTTCTCGACGTGTTCTGTAATCTGCTAAAACCAATCAAGCGCAGTGAATGCCCGCGGTGACTTGCGACGTTAGCATATGCGTGTCGTTGTTTGTACTCTTAGTTTGTACTTACGCCATCGAGCCTTCGACCGCTTTTTGACTGAGGATAGAACGAAGTATAGAACTTTCCGGTTCAGCATCCCTGTTACGAAAGACCGTTCCAGGAGTGCTGTGGTCGGAAAGCCGGAACTCGTGTCCGCACTGATAGAACAAGAGTCTTAGCCCTACTCTTACGTACCGCTCGAGACCACACTTATAAAGATTTACAAGAATCGCTTTAGAACAGGGGTCGGCCACCTTTTGCTGCAGCGGGCCGAATCTCCAAAAAATTCGGGAGGAAGCTGGCCATCTCAATAACCGCAAAATTAAGAGAAACCAAAAAAAAAAAAGAGCAAATTATATTTAAAAAAAATGAAAGCTGTTTACAACTCCCTGTAACGCCGAATAAGAGTGCACCTCTTGAGGAGGAGGAGGGAAGGGTACTGAGGGGAGTGTATACTCCTGTTCACCTCCTCATCCTGCCTGTTACTCCTCCCCGAGCGGCGTCGCCGTCGCCATCACCGTCGGCGTAACCGTGAGATCACGTGACCCTCGTGACGTCGCGTGACCCACGTGACCTCAAGGGCGTCACGTGACCTCACGGGCGTCACGTGACCTCACGGGAGTCCGTGACCCCCGAGGTCACGTGACCCCGCGCGGACGTTTCGGCATGGTGCCGAAACGTCGCCGCGGTTACGCCGACGGCGACGCCGCTCAAGCCGGAAACGGGCGCCTAAGAGCTGCGCTCTAAAAAAAAATTGCAGAGCAGCAAGTTGATGGTCGAGGCAAATTTGTCGAAACCACAGGCGTGATTATCTTTGTATGTGACAGCCTTTACCTTTGCACCTTGACTTAAACAGCGCAAATAAGGTACGTAAGGAAGAGACAACAGGAAGGAAAGAGCGCTGTTTACCGTTGCACACCCAACACCTCCAAGGATAGGTCCTCTTTGCGTAACGTTTTCCGTTATGACATAACTGCAAACGGGACGCAAAGAGAAAGCGGGTGTGAGTAAGGAATTTTGCAGAGTATCTAATAAACACAAAAAAGCGAAATGAAAAAACAAAAAGTAATTGTTAAAGGTCTACCGAAGTGCAAAAGATAATCATTCCGATTCTCCTGGCAGGGTTCGTCCGCATCCTCAGTTGGTGTGCCGAACACATGCAGGGAGCAGATTACGACAGTGCGAGGTCCTTCCGCCGTGCTCGAAAGCGTCTTTATTTGATTTTCTTTATTGCAGCCATGGTCGAAAGCGTCCTCGATAAATTAGACGGGCGCTCTCTACCAACAAAAAAGTAGACGTTAAACTATTAATCAACGAACGGCAGTGTCGTATTTGTGCAGATGTCGAATTTGCGCACGAGTACGCTAGGCGAAGCGGTGTCCTGTTTGTGCAGATACCTTTAATCCTCCAGTCCATTAATATTACGGTGAAATTCTTTCCTGACAGTGACATCCAGACTCACAAGCTGAAGAAGTGGTTCACACTTTGCCGGGAGATGAGAGAATGAATGTTTTCTTTAGATTTTACACGTTTGTTTGTAAAACGTCGTGAAAGCTGCACTAATGTGATCTTTACCGGTGAGTTATACTGCCACGGGGACATACCATGGGTGGAAGTCCGTCACCATGAGTCGAATACGTAACTAAATCTCGATAATTTACTTTTTAATTAGTGAAAATAAAATATTGTTTCAATTACAAACTTGCGAGTGTCATCAAAAAACACTAAAAAGGTAAATATTAGAAAGATTTGGGGGCGCCCACAAACACGGTGGTTGACTCAATTTGCCACTCGACCAACGGGCGCAATGCTGGCGGCACGAAAATGCGAATGATAGGAGACGGAAATACCGCGCGAGTGCGTTTTCGAGACACTAGCCTTGCACCTGTTGCAGGAAAGTAACCTTAGCGAACCACGGCGCTTACCACTCGCCGCAAGTGTTTCTAAAATGTGTTTCTAGGGGCTTTCTATGACGCTAAGCAAGTTTCTGATTAAAACCACATCATTATTATTCATATTAAAAAGTTGACGACATTTTAAATTTAATTAACCCACTTATCGTGACAATTACGCCCCTATATTATGTTCCCCAGGGCGTATAACTGACCTGCACAGTGCGCAGGTTGCATTAGTGTAGCTTTCACGGTATTTTTTTCAAACCAATCTGTAAAGCCCTAAAAAAATTAAAAACAGAAACAAAAACATTCTGCATATTGGAGACATTGAGATAAACCAACGCGTGTGGTGCATGCTTGCCCCATTGTGACAGGCAGCCATATCGTCACTGACAAGTTAAGAAGCGCAGGGCGTGGCAAGATGGCGGCATCAGCTCATAAGAACGACGAAGTACAGATCACAATGCAGGGGTGGTGAACGTAATAAGCCATTTCTCTGCATTTTTAAAGTTGTCGGTGATTGTAGAGAAAATAACATGGAATAAAAAATATGGGCAAATGTCAGCAAGTAGAAAGAGCCTGGCACACCAATATGGAGTCGTTAGCACGTCTACATCTGTCGTGTCACACTGCAGCGCAATTCAGTGCCGTAAGGTGATCGGCGTAAATCTTTCTGAGTGAGGACAGGAGAGGTGCGTCAGAGTACGGCCAGGACTCCTGGTCCATCAGTGCGGACGCGACCTCCAACTGGCCGACCGCAGCACTCATAGAACGATGTTTTGTAACAGCAGTGCGAAACCGGAAACTTCCATACTTCTGATGATAATGCAATTAATGCAGAGGGACAGGCAAGCTGGACGAGAATGACAATAATAATCCCTGGAGAGGGGGAACAAGGGAGACAAAGGATAAACACAAATCTCCAAACACAGCTAGGTAGCTGGTGTGCGACCAAAAAAAATCCGCCTGGTCCTGGTATCGAACCATGGATTACTATCAATTTCCCGTGGAGCGGCTGATAAAACCCGTTTACTGGCGTCTAACTCCTGGTTAGCTCAGTTGGTAAAGCGCTCCACTTGGAATGGAGAGGTCCCTGGTTCGATACCAGGACCAGGCGGATTTTTAGAGCGCAGCTCTTAGGCGCCTGTTCCCGGGTATCGCGGCGTCTCCGTCGGCCTCGCCGTCACCGTCGGCGTAACCGCCCCGCTAAATTTAGCGAGAAATTGAATTGGTGTTGAGGTCACGTGACGTCAATTATCCCACTAAATCTAGCGGAGAAATTGAATTCGTTCATGGGTGACGTGACACGAAGTCATGTGGAAGTTCATTTTCCCTCGCTGAATTTAGCGGGTAAACTCAACCTCGCTTCATTTAGCGGGGAAATGTTTCCCTCATAAATTGGTTCTGGCTTCTCAGGGGTCATGGAGTAGCCACGAAATATTAACGCATCGTATTTTAATTCGACCAGGCAAAATAAGCTCAATGTCTAGTACTGGCGCCACAGTGTGTCGAAAACGCGCGACTGGTGGCGTCATCGGTATAAGGATGGGTGAGTGGAGGGATGCTAATTTCTGTACCCTTTACAACGCGTGGTAGGCTGCTACACCTAGCCTAGATACCAACAAAACCAAACAGTTTGATTTCACCCCTCGCCCTTCTAAGCCAATTTGCTGCCAATTTTTGATTAACAGTTTTGGCAAGGGTCGGCGGAATTTTTTATGTGCGAGCGAATTAAAGTGTCCGTAAACCCTCGTTATTTTTTCAAGAAATCATTTCTATTAAACGAGAAAGGTAAAAACAAAATGTTACGAAGCGAAAAAAAAAAAACACGACATGCCGTTTTTTGGCGATTGAACCAGCCAAACCAGCGATTCTGTAAACCTCGCGCGGGCACCCCGATCTCGGGAATCGAGATGTCGCGACCAGGTGGGACGTCTGCGGGACGCTCCCTGCTGCGATTTGAATATGCCGCTTTTGCCGTATGTCGTGTGCTACCTCCGCCGTTCTGTTTTTGGTGTCCCGTGTTTTTGTGCTCATTTGCGCGTCCGTGCGCTCGAATGGGCTAGTCTGTACGTGGATGTTGACGGCTCTTTGAGGACGCGTTCCCCCGAGAGGCCTCGTAAGCCTAACCAGACATACGCTCTTTCACGGGGCGCCGGCAAAAGCTTGAAGCTCGATGACGAATCAAAGGTGGGTTAATTAGAATTCAGGACAGCATCATGTATGAGCTATGTACGATCATGTGCTAGTCGTACCCGCCGGCAGCCGTTCCCGCTCGAATGAACAAATGCCCAGTGTCAACTGTAGTAGCGGTAGGATATGTAAACAATGTTGAAGGCCTTAATGTTTATTCGGAGTGAGCAGGGGCGGATGCAGGAATTTTCTAAGGTGGGAGGGGGGGGGGGGGGGTCAGGTGTTGGTCAGCGTACCATATGTTTAGGAACCCCCTCCCCCTCTCCTTCGTTTTAGGCCCTAAATTTCACACATGCAGAAATCAAGAGGGGGGTCAGGACATCCGGACCCCCCTCTATATCCGCCCCTGGGAGTGAGCTACCATTCGGAACACGTACACGGCGTCAATCATGGATCATTCGCTCTTTTCAATCCTGTAGGTAAATCAACTTGGAAGGCTAGCTACAGTGTTTGCACACGGGCCACGAGTGAGAGGGTCACTGAAAGATGCGAGTGCATCACGTCCGTTGAAGCCGGCCGGCGGATGCTGTGACAAACGAATAATTGTGACTTTTTTTTTTTCCAAACATTTGTGTGACGTTTTGTAAAAAAATGAATGCTTATTTCTGCTCGTTCTCCCCATCATTTGCATTGGGGACGACGAACTTCATTCTGCGCCGGCGCGCGTTGAGTTCGCCGACGATGAAGTATAAACTGCCCAGGTACATTTGTGAAGCCGATCGCGCTCGGAGCCTGAAGCTACGATGATGCAATGGGATTTAGCGACGAGAAGACGTCCTCGGCGTGGCAGCTATGACCCTAACCCGCAGTTTATTGGCCAGCCGATTCAATCCAACCCTCCAATCACTGAATCTTGCCGATTGTGTGACGGAGTGAAAATGGTTGGCCTGTGTTGTGTAATTTTAATTTGCTTATAAGTCCAGAATTACTAACATTTCCGGGGGAAAATATTTTTA
The DNA here is from genome assembly GCA_037355805.1 of Ixodes ricinus. NCBI lineage: Eukaryota > Metazoa > Arthropoda > Arachnida > Ixodida > Ixodidae > Ixodes > Ixodes ricinus. Next base: position 12,932 of record JAZHYW010065631.1, read on the forward strand.
TGTGTTTCTAAATAAGGTTTGTTTAAGCGCAAATTTCAAACCAGTCCCCAAATAATTGGAGGGATACTTTAAGGTGGAACGAAGTATAGGTACCAGACATATAGCACATTCTGTGTTAAAAAGGGGGTGGGTCGTTTATATTTACACGAGAGCACTGCTTGGGAAATATTCTCTCTCCCTCTCTCTCTCTCTCTCTCTCTCTCTCTCTATATATATATATATATATATATATATATATTCGTTATGTTTTAAATAGAAGGAGTATGCATTGTGATTATCGTTGACTATTGCTTCCTAGATCTTCCAGTGTATCTTCTAAAACGGCACAAAAACAACCATTTACTCGAGTATCACGACAGTTGGAATCTTTTAAAATGTCTTTTATTCTTATACTTTACAACTTTACACTAAATCTAGACTTCAAAAAGAAAAGAAAAAAAAAGGAAGTTTGAACATGCCGGTAGTGAGGAAAATTTAATTTCTCTGCCACCATCTAGCGCAGCAGAAACTAGCGTGTGTAGACCGCTGTATCGTCCAGCTTCTCCGAGGGCAGGTTGGGGAAGAGCGTCCGATTCGAGCACCCTTGCAAACGTTACGCGATGAGAAAGCGGGTGTT
>JAZHYW010065632.1:0-94399 GCA_037355805.1 Ixodes ricinus
GTGCTAGTCGCACGCGCCGGCAGCCGTTTCCGCTTGAATCAACAAATGCCCAGTGTCAACTCCAGTAGCGGTGTGCGATGAAAACAATGTTAAAGCCCCGTTAAAGCTACAATTTCGAACGCGTACACGGCGTAGTTTAAGAATCATTCGCTCTCTTCAATGTTATACGTAAATCAACTGAAAGGCTCTCTACAATGTTAGTACGCGAGTCATGTGTGAGAGCGTCGCTACAAAAAGGCGGGTGTATCGCGTCCGTCGAAGCCGACCGTCGGATGATTTAACAGACGTGTAATTCTGATGTTGCTTTAATGCCTTTATAGGCCCAACTACGCTTAAGGGGCGGTGCAACGATTTTATGATTAAAATAATTCGCATCTTGTCATTTTTACGTTGTTTATCGTGTCCCAGAGGATAGAGAAAACACCTCCTTTATTAAAAATGTGACGATTCCACTGCGTAATCGCAAAGCAAAAGTCGAGCTTTTTGCCCCCACCTGAAGCCCAAGTGGTAGCCGAAGGAACTACGGCGAAAAGATTACGTGGCCTCGCTCGGCTCTAAGCTGCAGCACTAACGCCCGCTAATGTCAGCGCAGAGAGGAGAGAAGCGTCCTCCGAGATAGCACACGGGAAGCTACACGGCACTCCCAATGACGTCACTGGGAGTGCGGCCAGGTGTGACCCTGAAGACTGGGAGTGAGTTGAGGGGTGCCCGAAATGCTAATATTTATCTTTTTTTTACGCAGCAACTAGGACACGCAGGCGAAATCGGTTTTCTGTTCTTTACTTCGCAAGTGTCAGAGGGCAACTTCCACGAATCTTTGACCGAAGTCCGGAAATCGTTGCACCCCTCTTTAAGATTCAAGATCACGTAACGCCTTTGGCTGAAGTGCAAGGTCAAGTAATCAAAGTCTCGTAATGCCCGTGGCTTAAGAGGGCAACTCCGGATCATACTTTCGATTTCGGGATTATTACGGTTTTTAGTTCAGTCAGCGTCCCTGAATTGCAAGGTGTAATCTTTTTCTCGTTATTGTGCGTAGTTTTAAAGATATCGACGCCTCAAAGTTTTGTTTGGGACGCGGCCAACAAAACCGAAACTAGCCGCTCGAGGCCCCGGCAACGCTTGAAATCAGCCGCTATGTGAACGTGACGTCAGGATCGTTCTCGTTCAACGAGTACGCAAGCCGAGCGAGCACCTACCTCTGTTGCGCTAGCCGTCTAAAGATAGGAGGTAAGCTGGTGCTTGTTTTAATTCTGTATACGTGGTAGCTATCCCGCATATGTAGCAAGAGTTAGTGCGTACACTCTAAGAAAAAGGGGAGCGCGACTTAGTCCCCGAGGGGAGCAAGTGCGTTGCCACAACCATTAGTCCCCTCGGGGACTAACGGGAAGGGGAGTAACAGTTGCACCCCTCCATTAGTCTCTCGCAGTTCCTCCGATGGGATCAAATGTTGCGCCGTTTGCAATTGACCCCTGGAGACTAACTGTTAGGCCCTTGCACTTGGTCCCCTGGGACCAACTGTTACACCGTTTCAATTGAACCCCGAGGACGAACTGTTAGGCCCTTGCACTTGGACCCCTGGGACTAACTGTTACACCGTTTCAAATGAACCCCGAGGACCAACTGTTAGGCCCTTGCACTTGAACCCCTGGGTCTAAACGTTGCGCCCTTGGATTTAGACCCCTGGGACTAAAGGTTTATCCTTTACATTTGGTCCCGAGCCACAAATCTCCGAAACGAAATTGTGCAGTTCAGGTTAAACGTAGCTTTATTGCCTCGTAGATACACATCGCATTCAAGGATGACTGAAGTCGAAGTTCCTGGGCGGTAGAATCCACGATAAGGCCAAATTCCGAAGAGTGCACTTGCGTCGACGATGGCTTGGACACTGGGACGTCTGTCCAAACCGGTCGTGGTCCAAGCACCGTTTATTGGGGCACCGGCAGCTTCTTGCCTGTTTGCGAGGAATTTGGATTATTAGTAACAGGGCAGCGTGAAATACCCGATCGCTCGACAAAAGTATGAGATATAACACACGCATAATAAAATAACAAATAGGCTGCATAAGTGCTACAATGGTTCACATCCAACATGCGATCTGTTGACAGCAGACCAGCGCAATATTCGATTTTTAGTAGACCGTTCGCTGCGAACTACAGACCCACCGTGTGCGTGCTCAAACTATGCTTCAAAGTGACGGCACGAGCTCCCGCCATCAACAGCGAAAGTCTAGTGTACAATCGAATAAATGTCTCCATTAAAGCCGGTTCTCACACGCAGCGAAGCGCTGATGTTGCGCTGCTCACGTGTCGTGAGCTACTTTTCGTCTGCCATGAGCAACAGTTTTGACGGCGCGATACAAAGCTGGTGACCGCTCCCGTCAGCACGCGCTTAGCGCAAAGTCAGCGCTATGCTTGTAGCGCTCCGCTGCATGTGTGGACAGGCCTTTATGGTCAAGCGATCCTGCCAGGGTCTGCAAAACACACACAAAAAATAAGCCATCGGTAGAACTGGCGTTTCGCTCGATACGATTGAATATGAGGTCTCTGTGCTGCATAACAAAATCAACAACCATGGTGCCAAAAAGAATAGAGCATGGCGCGCGCTTTGCAAGCTAGAGAACGCGCTCAAAAGAAAACACTTTCTGAAGCCGCAGTTAATGAATACACCATAAACAGAAGTACTTCGACATACCTTAATCGAGTTCCCTTGACTTGTGACTTCAGAACAGATCAAGTGCAGTGCTTCAGCACCGCGAATCCAAACCGGATCCCGCCATGTTCGGAGACGACACAAGGAGAAAAACGACGACCAGCCTCCGACGATGGCTGTATGTCAACTTTCAACTTACTAAAACAGGTTCTTTTCAAACAAAGACCCTTCCCATTTTCCCGACGGACCCTATCTGCCCAACCCTCCGCGTGAGCGAGAAGCAGAACAAAGAATGCGGGGTAGGGGGTTGGGGGTAGGGAAAGGGCGCTGCACAAGAAAGATATCTTTTGCCCCTCGCACAACACACGACACACGGACACAGCCAGCAGAGCTTCAAGGACGGGAGAAGGTCGCCATTTTCAACACGCCGGTCGAGTGACGTACAAGCAAACACGTTTTCTTTTCTCTCTGTCTTCTCTTCAAGTATTTTCAACTTTCTCGGATGACTTTTGTTTTCTTAGTTCGCATTCGTTCAGTGTTGCTATTATTAGCGATTTGTCACTAGCTTAGCGATTCTCTATACATTTAGCGACGGATTTCGTAATTTAGTGGCTAGCGACTGTTCAGCGACTCTCGTATTCAAGCGTACTGGATAGTTTGAACAACGAAGACGATGCACGAGGGCTGAAACGACTCATTGCTTCTCTAGCCGAGCTTGCTTTGGACATATGCTCAATTGCGGCGCGCTTAAGAAAGATATGTCAACACTCGTCGACATGCAGACCTGCAGACCATTCTCCACGCGCCTACGTAACTACGCACTCTCCGACCAAACGTTGCTACCAGACAGCCGAAGCGCAGCCGTCGCTAGACCTCGCTGCATCGTTTCGGATTCGAAAGCTAGCGGTTCGTAGCTTTGATGCTGAGATGCTAGAAAGTCGAAGTACAGCCAGTAAATTCAGAGATCTAATCGACTCAATGATCCTATACTGTGCATCTGGCTAGTTTAGCAAGACCAAGACATGATGGGACAAAAGCTGCGCGTGACCAATATTGCAGCAGTGAACTGTGGGATCAAGTAGTCTGATCTCGGAGGAACGGGCTGACAGAGAAGGCATGAATTACATGAGATATATTATTTGAGTTCCCACTCACTCTAACACAGGGCACAGATAGAGCTCCAGGGAATGCGGAGAAGGTCGCCATTTTCAACAACGTCCGGTCGAGCGAATACAAGCAGACACGTTTTATGTGTCTCTCTTCTGTATTTTCAATTTCTCGGGCGCTTTTTATTATAGTTGTAGTTCGCATTTGTTTTGTATTAGTAGGGTGTTGCCATGGGTGACGTTCCGGGCGCGGTTCGTTCTTCGTTGTTCATCTGGAATGTTATCTGAAACAGCGACGACGATGGCATGAAGGCGTCTGGATACTGCCCCTGAATGTGCTTTTTGAGTGGAACGTGCTGTGCATCAAGTGTGTCGTTGCGGATTTTGAGTTCGACATTGGACTACCCAGAAAGGTTGGTCACGGGGAGACGCAGAGACGAGGCTCGACTTGTTCTCAGTAACTCAGTTTTAGCGATTGAAGTGACCATTTATTCTGACTGCGAGACTCCGGTGTTGAAAGCGCGGCTTCTACAAACTGTTAAGTTTCATTTAAGAGAAGAAAAAGTGTTAGTATTTGGAGGTGTTGCGTTTGGATAAATGCTCATTTTTTGCGCGAAGGCAAATTACGTGAATGGGACTTGTGAAATGTCAACAGATCATTTTTGACGAGATAGTTGGGTGAAGTCGAGTCAACACATTCGTTAACTCGCATTCACACAACGCGTGAAGCTCTACCATGTAATGTCTTAACGTTCGTGGCACATTAAACAAATTCGCCAGTTTCGTCCGAGTTTTGTCAACACTTTCAGCCGTGCTGGGCTGAGTCTCGCCGATCCCCAAGACAAGCGAAATAGCATCCGTCCTCCTGGCGAACATTCCGTTTGCCTTCGGGGACTAAACCATACAGATGCGCCCTGTCTAAGGGGGACTAATGGATGCTTTTGCTCGCGCACGCCTATCGGTTAGTCCCAGTCGAGCGCAGTTAGTCCCCAGCTTTTGCGCACGGTACCTAGCTTGAACCAGATGGTCCTTTCGGGGAGCAACTGGGAGTTCAGAGGACCAAATGCTGCCGTTAGTCCCTTGAGGCCAACTTTTTTCTTAGAGTGTGTACCCAAAACCTAGCGACTGGAAAACCCGTGAACTCGTACGGTGCCGTACTCGGCGGCCGCCGCCGTGCGTGCGCTATGCCGTACTCGTCGCTTGTATACCCAAAAGCTAGCGACTGGAAAACGAGTGAACTCGTTCGGTGCCGTACTCGGCGGCTGTCGCCGTGTGTGCGGTCTTCCGTACTCGTCGCTAGGCCTAAATTGGATGGAGCGGCGTTGCTCTACGCCGCGCTGCCAGTGACGCACAGTACTGGGGCCCTCTCGCTTTCGCGCTGCGGTTCAGTCCCAGACACGAAGCTTTGAGGCTCTCCGGCGCAGGTTACGGCGCCCGAACACACGTGTGCTGGGCTGTACACGTCTGTTTTTAGAGCGCAGCTCTTAGGCGCCCGTTTCCGGCATGAGCGGCGTCGCCGTCGCCGTCGGCGTCGGCGTCGCCGTCGGCGTAACCGCGCGGTGCATGATGGGTAAATTTCCACCAAATTTGGTCACGGATTCCCGCCAAATTTAGCGGAAAATTTTCCCCGCTAAATCTAGCGGAAAATTTTCCCCGCTAAATTTAGCGGAAAATTTTCTCCGCTAAATTTTGCGGAAGATTTTCCCCGCTAAATCTAGCGAAACAATTTTCCCCGCCAAATTTAGCGGAAAATTTTTCCCGCTAAATTTAGCGGAAAATTTTCCCCGCTAAATCTAGCGGAAAATTTTCCCCGATCATCAAATTTAGCGGAAAATTTTCCCGCTAATTCTAGCGGAAAATTTCCCGCTACCCCCCCCCTCGAAGTCACGTGACTGCCCCCCAGGCCACGTGACCCCCTACCCGTGCCTCCCCTCCTCCTCAAGAGCTGCGCTCTAATTCGGCGTTACAGGGAGTTGTAAACGGCTTTCATTTTTTTTCGTTATTTTTTCCTCAGGCGCGTAAGAGCCGAAGTTCAATGTCCACTCGTCGAACAGCGTTTACCCACACCTTCTTCAATTTCCGGTCCGTTGGAAACTTGTGAAAAAGCACCTCCGGGTTGCGCAACGGGTTGTTTGAGTAGCCCACAGTGCTACAAGTTGCACTCGGCATCTTTCGAGGAACAGCTGGGCAGTCTTGGGCGCACCGAGTTGCTCGCTGAAACGGGTCTTGGAGTGCTCACAAGCAAATAAACAAAAGGCTATACCGAAGCTACACGGGTTACAGATAAAAGCAACGGCTAAACACGCCAATCACAAGCCGAAGTAGCGGTGGTAGCGGCTCAAAGAAGCACACTCCGCGCAACGCCCGGACCGGAGGAAAAAAAGAGAACGATACTGACGTCACAGCCCAATGTTGCTTTAGCGATCGGCAACCCGCTGGCCTCCCGCTAAGGAGCAGCGGCTTGCGGCGGGTCGCATTTTTATTATCGGCATTAGTTGAGAATGCGGCGTCCCCCGGACGTAATATTTTGGCTGGGGACGTATTTTGTGTCACTACAGCGATACCAGTCATTTATTTCAATTTGAGTTTTGGCCGGAGTTGCCCTTTAAGCGATGGTGGCTGAAGCCTAAGCTCCGGTCGCGTAAGCTCGTAAGCGCCGGTCGCGTTAACTGCGGTCACGTAAGCAAAGTCATCGAGGACGACGACGTGGTCCTAGAGGTCGTCTTTGAGGTCGGTCTAGAGGTTGTTTTAGACATTTTGCTTGACGTCGTTCTTCGCGTCTTCACTTAGTCGTCTTGGAGGTCGTCCTAAACGTCATTCTTTACGTTGTCTTCTAAGACGTCGTCCTTGACGTCATCCTAGACGCTCGTGCTTGACGTCGTCTTGGATGTGTGCATGGCATATTACAACAATTTCATCACCGTACAGTTTCCTTGATGTTCCTGTAAAGCTACCGCATGTCATCGCGTTTGGCCAAATGAACGTACATGGAATTTGTCGCTGAGATTTGTGTGATATTTCATTCAAAATATGTAATTTTGCATGTTTTCTTCGTACCTATTACGGTGCAACTTTCTGCCAGAATCGCTGATTTGCCACAATCCCGGACTCTGAAGGCTCTCTTAAGGCCTGCTTAAGCAGGACACTTAGAAGTCGTTAGGCGACGCGACTCCGTCAAAAATAGTAGAAGCTGAAGCATCCGGCAGTGCGACAGTCTCTTTGAACACCACAAAACAAACATCATGATATTCCTCCTCACTTCCTCTACTTTTCGGTAACCTTGAAGCTCGTCAGACTTGACGTCGCACGCCACCTGCCAATGCTGTACATCTGTTCTGCCAGGCCTTCGTATCCTTCTCCGTGTTCTTAAATGTACTCTCTCTTACTCCAGGGTAAGGGCTTTGTACATTTGCGTTTGAAAACCTACTTGCGTCCAGCATCGCTCTATCTGTGTTATCGCGTGACACGACCCGCCGGAGTAGCTCGGATCTATTTGGTTAAGATTTGGAACACAGCGCTTCTATTTCTAGTTTTGGGGATCTGAAGAGTAGCGGAGGCCTTGACCGGTTGACCGAGAGCCAACAGAGCTTATGACTAGCTGTCCGGGCCCACATGATGAGCAACCCATCGTGGAGAACACAAGCGAAATTTGACGGAAAGAACTCCCCCCCCCCCCCTCCTGCAAAATACCGGCACTTGGAGGAGGGCGCGTATCTTCTGCTCCTTCTTCCAGGCGCTGAAGACACGCGCCGAGCTTCCCCGCAGGTGACGCCGAGCCGCTTCTTTGTTTAAGCAGAAAATCTTCCGAAAGTTTTAGTGCGAAAGCATTAACTGTCCCATGGAGCGAACCGACGTCCTCAACATTGAAACAATGCCGAACGTTGGCCAAGCGGCACCTAAAATCCCTTGTCCCCATGGAGCGAAGTGAAGCCGATTTCTGATGGATTGTGCTCCCATTGGCTGGCGAGCGTCGTCAAGGAACGAGGCTCCCATTGGCTCTCGTGCGGCGTAGTTCCAAAAAAAGCCACCAGAGAAGCCCTCTCCATGGCCGCGCAGCGCACGCAGCGTCCAGGCCGCCGGTGAGAGCGGTGCAGCGGTGCGATCCTAGCGGCTGAACCTGCTCGGACAAGCTCCGGGGAGGGTGCACGGGTGAGCTCTGCCGACAGCACCTAGACAGAAGGCCTCCGCACCGTCATCACAGTCAGATCGATCGAGTCTTGAGATTGGGCACGAGTGCTGTGTCAATGTTCGGATGAGGCTCGTGTCCAATCAGCGCGTCGAAGGTCGGGCTCGGGCCCAATAGCCGAGTTAGCGCGATTTGACTCTGATGACGTTTCATAGAGGGAGAGGAGACCATGCGGAGGCCTTCTGTCTAGGTGGTGTTGGCTATGCGTTGCGCGGCCACTTCACGAGAGCGCGCGCTCGGCCGTCGGCCGGGGAAACGTTGACGTCCACGCCACTACGCCGCTGACGAAATAAGGGAGCGGAAGAACGACATTCAAGCCTTCGCATTCACAACTCATAAAGAGTGCTTAGGTGTCCTCGTACCTTCTATTACGCTTCCTTTAGGGTGACGCGAGTCTGTAATGCACAATGTTCTAGTGCATTGACTTGCTTGCTTTGGTACTCAAGGTTTCCTTCCCAGATCACCGTGCACACTACATTTGTACTTGCCGTAATGGCCCATCGTATACGAAAACGATCGGTCGAGGCGCCCCGGCGCCGGCGGGGCATTCTGTTTGTCGCGTTGCGCCATCTGTCGGCAGCACATCGAAGTTGACTATCACCGTCTGCCAATGCCGTCGTCCCGCGATCACCCAGACTCGGCGGCGTCCGTGGCGTCCCTTGTCTCGAGATAATCGAAATGACTTCACTTCTGACATTTTGTTCGTGCCGGTACGCATCGGCAACTTAAAAGCACGAAACTGTGTCATTTCTAGAGCGTTGCTTTCGCTGAATAGCTTGGTAGTGAACACAGAGCAGTCGAGCACACACCTAAACCCAAGGAAAACATAAAAGAACCGGAAGTATTTCTCTCCCCTGTCAAGGCGGCTGGAAGTGGCGCGCACACCCCTATACATGGAGATACCCTGTCCAATTGAAGTTCCAGTAGAATAACGAATAGTAGAATTGCTGGCCAGTTCATACAAAAGAAGAGGTCGCCTCTGGATGCTACGTGAATTTGGAAGCAAAACAGTGCGCTAAAGCCCTTACATAAAATACACGTTTCATGTTTTTCACAAGTAATTTCGTTTCACCTTTTACCCAGAGGCAGACACCACTACGAGCTTATTGGACGAATCAAACAGCCCCAAAAAGAGCAAAGCACTAGGTCTTTTAATGCGATAGAATTATTAAGCTACTCACCAGAGAATTCTGTCTATGTATGTCGCCTTTGATGTTTTAAATTTTCCGCTAAATACAGCGGAATATTGACTTCCCGTGACCTATGCACCAATTCAAGTTCCCCGCAAAATTTTGCGGAAATTTAAATTGGTGCGTAGGCAACGTGTATTACATTTTCCGCTAAATTTAGCGGAAAATTGACTCTACTGGACCTATGCACCAATTCAAGTTTCCCGCCAAATTTAGCCGAATCGGGTTCCCCATTAAATTTAGCAGAAATCTGATTTCACGTGGCTCCCCGCTAAATTTATCGGAAAATTGACTTTACGTGACGTATGCGCCAATTCAGGTTCTCCCTAAATTTAGCGGAATCAGGTTTCCTGCTAAATGTAGCTGAAAATTGAACCGCTAAATTTAGCGGAAAATTGACTTCACGTGACCTATGTACCAACTCAGGTCCCCCGCTATATTGAGCGAAATCAGGTTCCCCTCTAAATTTAGCGGAATACTGACTTCACTTTACCCATGCACCGATTCAGGTTCCCTGGTATATTGAGCGAAATCAGGTTCCCCCTAAATTTAGCGGGGAACCTAACACCTGTCCGTGCGTACGACGATAAATGCTATCGCATTTATAAATAATCACCCCTGTTGTTTCTACAAAGTTCCCTTCACCATCATTTTTCTTTTTATTGGGTCAGCGATGATAGAAGACAGATCAAAACATGACGAACACCATCATGGTGCGTTTTTGATGCTGTTTAATTGTTCCGTTCAACTCGTAGCGTCGGCTGCGTGTGGACCTAAGGACAAACGAAGTATAGATGGCGCAGCACTCCAATGAACATTTACAACAATAGAGTTCATGTAGAAGCTTCCGATACTTCACATAACGATACCCTGCACTCTAAGAAAAAAGGAGGAGAAAGGTAGCAACGGCAACTGTTCCTCCTTGTTGTGGTCAAGTTGCCCAGAGAAGGGAGGAACGGAAGTTTGGATGAAAGGAGGAGGTCCAGTTCCTCCCTGTTCAGTTGGCGCAGGGGTAGAAGATCGCATAGCTGACTGACCAAGTGGTCGAAGGTTCGATCCCTGGAAGGTGCGGTGTTTTTTTTTTCGTTAAGTTTTTTTATTTTTTATTTACCAAGACAGGCATAAACAAACCCAGACCGATGGAAGGAAAATTAAAGTCGTTATTATCCACCGACGCCAAGGAAAACTATACAAATATCATTGCTACAAGCTTCATCAGCGCGCTGTTTGATAAACAAGATTTGGGCACCCAGGTTGGATCTAAGCCGTTTACGCAGGGGCCAAGACGACGAGGTCGGTCCTTCAGTCGTTTCTTTTGCCGCGGCGTTTTTGACATTCACAAAGAAAGAAGTTTAAACACATCCGTCATAAACCGCTAAGCTTCGAAACGATGCCGACACTGCTACGTACACTGGGCGGCTGCGATCAGCTGCGATAGCGGCGGGCTTCGGGCCTCGGCCTCTTCGGACACATTTCGTAACTCGGCTGCCTCGGCCGCCTCGACTGCCGGGCCCTGACCCTGCACTCTAAGAAAAAATGGAGGTAAAAGGTAGCAACGGCGCGTCTTCCTCCCTTCTACTGACGCGCCCCCAAGCGGACTCGAGAAGAAGGGAGGCATCTTCTTTCGGTTTCGTTTTTCGAGCACGTCGCGCACGTTGTTAAATAAATGTTGTTGAGTTGATTGAGCTTCAGCGGCAGCGAAGGCCGCCGTTAATTCCGTCTTCTAGTCCAAACGTGCAGAACATTTCGGTTGCATTGACGTTCTTACCACTAATTTTTTCAAACGAACAAATGAAGCCGCTAGAAACAGCGAAGTTCCGAAGCAGTGCCAGCAGCGCTACGTACACTGGGTAAGATGGCCGTCTCTGGATTGCGGGACGTACGCGGCTTCTAGGCCACTGTGGCGGAACTACAGTAGCGGAACCACGAGGCACTGTATCGACGTTTTCGACGTCATGGAAATCCCAGGAACTGTGTCCAAGGCAGGCAGGTTTTCCTGCCGGCTGCCTGGGCGCCTTCCGTGCTGAGTTCGGGTCTGTTTTCCCGTGCCGAGTGCCAACCGGCGTTCAACGTGGTTCTGTATTTCTGCGTGTCAGCAACATAGCAGCAAAATCGTGATGGCAGTGTTGTGCGCAGTGAACAGAAGACTGGAATTATCGCCGATGTGACCGTGTGTTCGCGTATCAGGGGTGTAACAAGAAGATGAGATGACGTAAACTGTAGGGCATTGATGCTGCTGGTCGGGCCGTGATCGGAGGGGGCGGGGTGTCGCAGGTTGTCATTCCCCTTTACATTAAAGAGTTTAAGACCACTTGAGAAATTAGTTGCAGTCAATCGACGTGCGGATAATCAGGTTGGAACGCTGGTCTGAATGGTAAGCTCCTATCGTACAGTGGCCAATGTGACTGTCGGTCCCCGAGAGCGATTGCGCTCTGGTGAAAAGACTGCACAGTACGGAATAATGACGGAAAGTATTATATTTACAATGAAATTTTAGCATGAAAAAAAGGTAAAATCGAAAAAAAGCTATCCTTTATTTTGCTGTTTAAATATACTACGGTTCCTGGAGAAACTGCCCTCCAAGTGGCGCGCTGGGATGAGCGCTAGACGTTTTCGAGCTCGCCACGGGGTAGCTCCGTACACTTAACACCTGCCGCAAGTCGCGGCTTTTACTGCATTCAAGTCGATCGAAAAGCGATCTCTCTGCCCGTGAAGCATCACTTCCAGCTGAGTGAATATCCGCTCTACACAGATTAATTCAAGACGGCAATTGCAGCCGTGCGCGAACAGCACAAATAGCAAAACAAACACTACAATATAAATACTGGCTAGGAAGTGCCGTGCGGGGAAACAAACCCAGGCTCGGAACCGCATTGGAGTGGCTTGATTTATTGGCTTTCAAATAATTACGGCACGATCGAGCGTTTTCTTTTTAATAAGAGACTCATCCCCTGAGCCATTAAAAATACTCTCAGATGTATGACATTGCTGGAAAAAATCAACATGCTGGGAATATTTTTTATTGCACGGAGGCACCGAAAAATTCCGTACGTTCAAAACGACCAGTATAAAAGACGGAAACGCAGAGGTCGGGAGTAGTGATCGGGTTAGTGTGCTGTTGTGTGTGCATGTGTGTATGTGTAAGCTCTCTATGTATGTTCAGCGCATGCTTGTTCCGTAGAACGCGTAATGTGTCTACATGTGTGAAATAGAGGGTCCCGAAGCGCAATGGTGGCGTCAGAAAATAAAATATTTTTTGTAGAAAATGAATTGGGCGGTAACTAGCGCCACCTAGCCTAGCTACTTGCGATGAATCTGCTTGACCCTGCCATCTGGTGGCAAGCGATTTAACCTCCTTTTACGCTACGCGGCTACGCCATAATTTCGTGTTACCGTGCTGAAACGAGCGAAGAGGCTGCTTCGGATTTGCTTTTTTGAGAGCGGCTTTTGGTTTTGCGGGCGAATGGTTTACCACTCCTTCGTGATGTGCGGTTGACGCAACGGTTGACGAAGGAATTGTGGCTCGAGGAATAGCAAAGGTAAGACAAAGTGCGCGAACTGGGTGCCGGTTGTCTCCGTTTAACATCGCAGTGCTGACGATGAGACGACTGAGTGACTGCATGCTTTCGAAACGTAAGTTTCTTTACCTGCAGGGGGAAGCCGGCTTCGGAAATAAATACAGTTCACGGAAAGCTCGTGTTACGTTTTTATTTGCTGCTCCTCTCGCTCTGTACAATAGACTTCGTGTTCTCGTTAAGCCTTATTGAGCTCGATTTGCTCGATTCGTGGCCGCCATATTGAGATGCAGGCGACGGAGGAACTTTTGCTCCCCTGCTTTAGGGACGAAAGTTTCTCCCTTTCTGAAGGAACATATGTGTCAAGAGCGTTCCTCCCTTTAGGGAGGACTACACTGACCCTTTTTTCTAAGAGTGTGTAGCGAGACGATGCAAAGACTTGGTTATCGTTGTCGGAGGCATCGGAACGATCTTGCATACGATAAGTACAAAGGAGAGAGGTTAATCTGTGTGCAGTGTATGAATGTTTTACTCAAAGGAAAAACCTACGAAAGAAAAGCATGCGCAAAAGAAAGACGTGGATGAAGTAGACATTCAAGATTAGAGCGCAACTCTTAGGCGCGCGTTTCCGCGCATAGCGGCGTCGGCGCCGCCGTGATCGTCGGCGTAACCACGCGAGTTGCATTATGGACGTCACAGACCTATACACAAGTTCAGCTCCCCGCTAAATTTAGCGAAGGAACTGAATTGGTGTGTAGGTCTGTAGTGTACCAAAATGCAACACTGCGGATTCAGTTTCCCCGCTAAATTTAGCGGTAAATTTTACATCATATGACCTCTACACCGATTCAGTTTCCCCGCTAGATTTAGCGGGGAACGCTTCCGGTTCGTCCGGTGCCGGTCACGGTTCGTCCAGCTGCATCGAGAGCCCTTCTAGACGTGGTGGCCGTGCTGCATTCGCGGTGAAAATGATTCACTGCTTCGCGTTACGTTGTTCGAACGCGAGCTATAAAGGGCACAAGATGTTCCGGTTCCTCTGGAACGAAGAACGGAAGCAGTGATGGGCCGTCTCGGCTTTAAGCGAGTGACGGAGAAAACCCGTGACTGCCAAACGCAGGTGCCCGTTTATGCGCGGCCCATTTTGTTACAGGTCACCGCAACGTGTTCTTTCTTTCCTCAGGTTGGAGCCGCGTGAAATGACGATTTCGAACAGAGACTCTTGACAGCCTGAAACAGGTCTTGATTAATCCACGAAGGGGTGAGCACGGCTTGTCGTACGAAGCACGCGCGAGAGTGTGGGGCGCGATTTTGCAGATGTCATACGCTTTCGTTCTTCGCAGGCAATCAGTTCATCGCGCGACGTTTCGTGGACAGAACGTTTCATCGACAACAGCGGCTCTGGGATATATTCCAGTGTATGGGCTCACGATTTATAGCTTGATCGCTTGTCACAATTGGGAATAACTGAAGAGCATCCATTGAAAGTTCGCCAACAGATATCAATCACATAGACCTGATACTGAGCTCGTTATAATATAAACAAAAAAAAGCAAGCAGGTAAAACCTACAGCTTGATGGATAATAGCCGTCCTGCGACCTTGCGTAGCCCACTTCAAAGTCGGTGCTCGTTTATGCATGCTTTTTTACTCGACATTATTAAAGACAAAACAAAAAAGGAATGTGTCGGGGTACATGGCACACAAAAAAACAAATGAAAGTACAAAAAAAAAAACGCGCTAGTGTTTTAAAGCAAGGGTTCTCGCGTAATCCAATGTGGTTGAGAGGAACTTTCTGAACGGAAGTGTCTTTTCGATCGCGCGAGAAAAGTGCGCCAAAGCTCCGATCGGGCATTTCAGCTTGCAGCGTCCCATGACGTACATTCGCGCGTATTTCAGTTGGTGATGGGATCTACCGTAACCGATCAAAAATAAAAGCCAATGAAGAACGCTGGCTCAAATGGAAAACTAAATAACTTATCCTAAGTTTTCAAGCGAAGATCCGGAAAGCGCGGCGCCAGTTCAGCTTTCCGCCGGCCGCACTCGCTCCGCGCTTTGATTGCCGATCGATTGCGTACCGATTCCATTCATTGCGTAACGATTCCTAATAACATACCCGTAGATGCAACTTCAGACGCTCAGAAATTCGTAAATCACCCAGCAGCACTGTAGCAAAATGTTGATTGGGTAGTCTTTTATCACCATCATATTCTCTGGCAAAAACGAAAACAATTTTTTTTAGGGGTGTCAGTGTTTTTTTAAAGGTCGACGAACATTCAGGAGGGAGAAAAGCTTGCCTCCATTTCTCCTTTCCATTCGTGAAAAAAGGAGACCTTCCTTTTTTTTACGGCGAATAGCTCAGAAACCCGCTCCTCTGGGGACAGGAGGGGAAAAAAGTGCGATAGGCAATGGAAAGAAGAAAGCTGGAAACAGCGTTTCTTCTCATCAGAAGAGGAATTCATTAATCGGCCTTCAAGAAATGCATTTTATGTTCACGTTTTAGCTTCATAAATGTTTTTTTCTGTGTTCTTATCCCCTAATGCTGTAATTTATTAAGGTGCGGCGCAATAATGTGATGTCAGCGCTTCACCACGCCCTGCATTTCTTATGTATTTAAGGATTATAGTAGCATTGAATGCGCCCTCACTTAGGGTGAAACAAGGTCTAGTTAACTATAGATTTCTCGCTTAACTACACCTATTAGACCGATTTTTTCAGAACTTTCCTTTACTTGTATTCCTGTCCTTGCTTTAAATTTTTTTAAATTTATATATCACGCGTACAAATATTTCACAGACTGTCGTGCGCTCTTATTGTTTTTTTTATTAATTTTCTGGAGTGCGCGCAGCTAGCAAGGACACGGATTCAGGAAGTGGCGCTCGAATATCCTCGAATATCAAGTGCTGTATAAACACATCACCCCGTCGCTGAAATATAGCTAAACAATGCGTCGAGGGCGTCCGACTCAATGAGCATTCGTCGATAGCGGCAGCAACTAGAGCATCTTTCAAGTGTCTACTGCGTCACGCATAGCCATTGAGAGTGCAAACGGACCCTGCCGGAAGCCTTGGGATGAATCTCATTATCATCGCTTTTCTGGTTACTGTAACAGGTTGCTGCAAACCCTTCGAAGCGCGTGAGTGTATGAAATGATTATTATCGAAAGAGTCTATGCGGGAGAGCCTGTGGATCGCGTCAAGCCGCCGTCACGCTGCGAATACATTATACGAAATGTAGTAGGCAGACACTGTCGGAGGCGTGTTTTGGTCTCGTACGAGGCTCCTGTCACACTTGTCACACAAAAACACTCTGCTGACATTTTCGAGCATAAAGCAAACATGTTTCGAGGCGTGTTCGCGGATAATCCTGTCAGTATGTCCGCAGTGAACATTGTGTAATTTTATGATGTATGAGCACAGTATCTGCAACTTAAGACTCTATGCGAAACGCATTGTGTCCGTGCTTCTTGCTTACACGTGAATTGTTCACGGGTATCCTTGTCGGCTAATGCAGCGATCTTAATGGCAGTGGAGCGATAATGAGATGCTCGAGGATGCCCGCGTTTCCTCAACTGCATGTAACTATACACCAACTCATATCTGTGACGTCATGGCGCGGTGGTGGCGCGTCGGTCGCACTTCCGGTCTGGGGCTGTGGGCAGAAGTCCCCATGCCAGGCGTGTATTCCTGCGTTGTTTTGAAAGGAACCAGACAAAAACCTGCCTTCTCGTCAAAACGCCGCGACTGGGGCCATACCAAAAGTGTCGAGAAAGGTTTGAAGGTCAGTTTTCACGTGCTCGGTTCGTCCGAGAATCTGGATATGTGCCGTGAAAAGGGAAAAGCAGACACCGTCGGACAACGATTGCTTGGGCGGGAAGCACTTTGGGTTGAATTCACGGATACTTGTGGTCATCAGATTTATTTGTTTTGTTCCAACATGAACGCCAGAAAGCCATCAAGTTGTGCGGACCACCTGCGGACTACGTTCAGTGCGTCTTCATGTTCAAACGGCCGGCTGATTGTTCGAACTGTCGTCTGCTCTTTCAAACGTTTCTGCTTGTCGTCTGCTCTCTTAGACGACGCCGGTCCGTAGACCAAATGTTGGCCCGGTACTTGCGATAAGAAGTAAGTGCAGGCCTCAAAAGACTTAAATTTGAAGGTTGGTAAGCAGGCTAGATGTAAACAGTAGATACAAGGAGATGTTGATCATTGTTACCGGTGACCATCACCGACTTGTTATGCCTAATTCAGTTGGTCCGATTCTGCTTGCGATTTTCAGTATCGACGTCGACCATCTCAGCTACGGTTCACGCTTTTGCAGCCCGAGCGGCGTCACGAATGAAAATTCCGAGCGAAATCTCATCATGCGAATCAGGCTTTAGCGTACATTCTGCGGCGTCCACGCGGAATGAATCGCCACATGTCACATTCTTCACGCGAAGTTTTGCGGTGTAACGAGCCTCGGTAATTTCGCTGACGCCGCTCAAGATAGTCAGACATCGCCAGGAAGACGTAGAACCAACAATTCGAACGCGAAAAAGGGCCGGGGGACTCACACTGACGCCGACAACATCGCATTTCAATGGTTTGTTTATGGGAGACGGCGAGCTTGTTGCCCTACACCCCCATCGCGCATGCGCGGCGCCGGTGGCGTCCGCTAGGGGCGCTCCGGGCGCTCCGGTTTGTTTGTAAACATGAGTTGGTGTATACAGCCACCCAGTGATCAATATGCTGAATCCTATCTTCCTTCGAAATGTAAGCTGCTGAGTGCAAGAACTATTATGGCCGAATTCACGTTTAGGTTTAACATTCGTACCGGAGAAGCGCTTGTTGAAATGTGTATGGTAAGTTTAGACATAAAAAACAAAGCCCGTGCTTCTACTTTCCACACAACACTCGGAGAGCCAATCACCTCAACTTAATACGGCAGCTCAGCGAATGACGATGTCACAACATATGTTTAAACCAAAAAACGAAGTCTGAGTTGTGACATTAAGCAATGCAAGAATGACGTTTTGCATTCCCTTATGTCCCAACTCAGACTGCGTTTTTTGGCCTAAACATATGTTCGGGCATCGTCATTCGCTGAGCTGCCTCCGAAAGTTGCGGTGATTGGCTCTCCGAGTGTTGTGCGGAAAAGTAGACTCACGGGCTTTTTTTTTTTTAGAGTGCAGTGCTGGAATATATATTTATCATTTAATGAATGCTTTCGTAGAGGGATCTTTTGGTGGGTTTTGTGGGCTATCTATATTGTATAAATAAAAACAAGAAGTTAATATTGGGCACTGGTTGTACGGACGCAAGTCACAAACATTCGTTTCCGCTTTCTAAATTAGGAAAAAAAAATACACGAGAATGAATCTTTGACTAAGCAAGTGAGACACGAAAACGTTTTTTTTTTTTGTATCTAAATATTATGGACATTCGCGTTTCGTCAGTGAATGAGGCACGCCTGACGATACTTCGGTGTTACGAAAACCAGTACAGCTCGAAACTACGAAATTTCTAATTAAACCCATGGAGAGCCACTGTTTTCAAACTTTTAATAGTTGTTTGCTTCATAAGCTATAGTAATATATGTGTCTATATTACAGATGCAACCAAAGTTCTGAATTTATTTGAATACGAAGATCAGTAGCACCGGTCGTTTAAATAAAATGTAAAGCTTCGGAACAGCCCAAGCGGAGTTCCGTGCAGTATAGACTGGCATTTGACTAATTAATTGCAACGCTCCCGAAAATATTATTCGTTTTAAATAAGTCGCTAATATGCTGGTCGCGCCCCTCTCCACCTTTCAAGACGTTTATTCAAATCCAGCTACCTTAGTGAAGTTGGCCACCCAATCTGAAACGTGAATGAGTGACATGAGAACTTGACGCCATTGACTATACTTGGGTGTGCATGGTTCATTGTAGAACTCGTCACACGTTATAGGCACTGTTAGCTGGATTAATGCTTCTTTAAGTCGGAGCCATACGAAGCGGTCTCAGCTGCTACATTCACGAAAGTAGAACCGATCTTCTTGTACTCCGGTATGCATTGCTCAATGTTTTGGCGTTTTACTTTTTCTTGTGTGTTTAGGGGACCCACTGCGTATTATCCAAGCCAAGTCCAACTCTGGGAAGTTGGTCGGAGGTTGCAAGTTGGAAGTTTCTAAGATGATGAAGGTGTTGCCAGCTGACGACTTTCAAAAGGCAGGACATTGCGCAAGAAAGTTACAGTAGGGGCCAAAGGGGTTGTTTACAAAGAAGCCCGCGATTCCCGCATGGGAACTGCACATGCGCAAGAAAAGTATAAACGAAACAGGTTCACGTGAGGTGAAGCGTTTGCGCTTGCGCGTGTCAACATCAGCGCCACCGTAGCGACGTGACGTCACAGCCGCATATTGGCCTATAAAAATTATACAGGGTGTATTTTTTTTTTATTTACAAATTTGTTACAAAAAAAAATGAAAGCTACACTAATGCGCTATGTGCAGGTGAGTTATAAGACCAGGGGACATAATATAGGGGACTCGTCGTCATGATAGGTCGAATAATAGACGAAAATGTGTTAATTAATTTGTAAGGAAGGAAAGCAAACGTATAGTTTCAATTAGAAGCTTGCTGAGAGTAATGGAGAACCACTAGCGCAGTCATTTTTAGAATGATCTTGAGAGCGCGGGAAGCTCAGTAGTGTGCGCAATTTACCACTTTGTGCAATAGCTACTACAAGGCTGGCGATGAGAAAACTCGGATGATAAGAGACGGAGTAACCGCACGTGAGTTTTCGCGCCTCCAGCTCGTTGCTCGCCCTCCCGCGGGTGAAAAGGGAAGCGCTCTAGTGATGGTTTACCGGTTCTCCTGTGCAGGGGGCACGGCGGAACTTGTCGCGATCATGGCTCGCGAACAGTCATGTCTGAATGCGAATGACACTCTTCACTGACCCGAGGGAGCGCTGGAGCCGGCATGTGACTCTACCTTAATAGAGAGTTTTAGTATTGTGCATAGAAGCAAACGCATGGGCTGTGCGTTTGCGTTAGAGTTGAGTGCTCCTCGCTGCACATGCGCGCCGCTGCCATGCGCCAATCCATGACCGTAATTTTGGGCTCCACGCACGCCAATTGTGGAACACGCAACGCTAACGCAAACACAAAGTACTTGCGTTCGCTCGTATACGCGACATTAAAACATGCTACTGTTTCACCGGTTTTCCAACGCCAACGAAAGGTACTGCAGTGAGCGGACGTGCACGCTGGTGGGCGCTCCTTCGAGCGGAAAAGGCTGACTTTGGCGAAACGAAGGCGTGTAAATTAGAAAGAAGAAAGACTCTGGGTAGTTTTGTAACTAAAACAACAACATAATCTGTGTTTTTTTTTCTGTATTTCGAGGCATTTGTTTTTGAAGGATTGGCGGGCAATTTGGAAGTTTTTCTGATTGCCAGAGGTTGGTACTTTAATATTACCCTGTCCTTTACCCACAGTTAATGTCATTTTACGTGAATTTCTCAGACTAGCGAGAATGTTTCGACTATTTTTATTTTTTATGTTGTTAATTAAGAATGCTGCAATTGACAACAGTGATGATAATTTGCAAACTTTGAACTACCATAGTTTTTCGCGCGTTTGAAATTGGATCATTAGCAAAAAATTATATTAGAGTTCAGAAAACCAAGTATTTAAATGTATTAACTGAATTATTTTAAATGCAAATTGCCATAATGTAGGCCGCAAAAACGCCACAATTACAAAGATACGCCATTTAACCATAATAGTCTTTACAGAAAGGTCTCATTTTGATTTCTTTTTAGCACATGGGAAACTCTGACATCGTTATGGAGATAACTTAAATACTTGATTTAATGTAAAGTCATATGCGTCACGCGTTGCCTTAAAAAAAAAACACAAATACTTCTGTTGTCTGACTTGAATTTTGTTTTGGGGTTTTTGTAGTCAAACCAGCGTTTCTTAGTTTATAGGTTTCGCGAACATATTCTAAACTAATCACCCGTAGCGATATTTTGCAAAATTTTGGTTGATTTCTTTTTCTTGTGCTGAGAATAATACTAAAGCAATTAATCATATAAATGCTGAAAAAACCATTAGGGGGCATGCAGGTAAATATTTCACATGACCTTTTTTGAGTAAAATAAGGCTCCAAGAACACACAAATCCCAGCGCTCATTTTTTCAACAAATACGGTATTCTGTTCCCGCTAAGGTGTAAGGAAGACCCCTGTTTTGAAAGGGACACTGAAGTCCCCAAAATATTTTTAAGCTCCTGAATCGGAAATGCGTGTGACAAAATAATGTTTGCGCGAACAATTTCTTTAGCGTAATAATTACGCTGTGAGGCACATCTTGAGGTAGAAGAGAAACCGAAATGAAGACCTATATAAACAAATTAAATCCAAAAAAGAAGTTAGTTTCGGTTTCGTTCCTGAATTAAAACGCGCCTCCCGGCGTAATTATCAAGCTAAAGACCTTTTTGTTTTTTAGAATAAACAGGTGACCTACGCCCATAACACCCCAGCTTCTCGTAAAAGCGGGGAATAATTTGTGTCGCTCAGTGAAGCCAGTAGACTAGACAGGGCTCAGCAACTGGAACACGGGCGCGCATCTCCGACCCTCCCTATAACCGCACGTCTTGGAAAACGAGGGGCGCCACCTACAGACAGTTGAATACGCTAATTCTCGCACATGTAGCCTCGCTGCATTGAGTATTCTTGCACATGTAGCCTCGCTACATCGAATATTCTCGCACATGTGGCCTCGCCACATGTAGCCTCGCTACATACGTTTATTTTTCCTAATTCGTCGATTAAAAGTGAATTAACATATTTTAGTTAATTAGTCAACTTATCGTGACGGCGAGCTCCCAGTGTTATGTCCTCCTAGTCTAATAACTCTCCTAATTGGCGGGATGGCGTCTTATCATGTACGGAAGGTAGATCACGGGTCAATTGAAATACTGCTGAAATACTACAAATACTGTATGAGGCCTGCATTTTGCTTGTATGACGGTCCAGCCATAGTGGTCATACAATACAGGAGGACGCTGTAATAAGACAAAAAAAAGTCTGCGTGGCATAATCAGTACAGTGTCTGGCTCACAACTGGGGGCTCGTGGGTTCGAATACCGCCTACGCCTAAAATTCATCACATTGTTTTCTGCAACGCAAATGAATCACTTTATAAAGTGAAATAATTCGAGACATAGGGCAACTTTTAATTGTCGTACATGTCATATTTTAATCACTCTCATTGCACGTGTGACGTCACGCGTCACGTGAGCGTCGTGGATTGTTTGACATTTCAGCGCGGGGTCATGTGGCCGTGACGTCATGACCCTATCGACCAATCAGGATTTTTCCTTCACGACAACGCTACCGACGCTGACAACGGCTTCTCTGCGACACGAGCTCCTTAACGCTAACGTGTTTAAAGCTGTCTGCAGGGTTGTCCGAAGTATCCAGCAAACATGTTCGAACATGCTGGAGGCGTGTCGCAAGTATTTCTGTAATCATGTATGCAACCGGAACACCCCGTTTTTGTACTATGAATTGGCACGTTTCAGCGGCTTTAGACTTCGGGTAAGGAAGTAAAAATACGTGTCAATACGCGAATGAGAAAGCTTTCTTATATCCTTTTCTCATCACGATATTTTTTCAGGCGTGAAGCTGAAAGCATATGCTTCGGGGCAGGCAAAGGAGCCGCATTAAATAATAATTTTAGGCAAGATAGATCTGGAGAAGATTTTCGTTTCTACCTTGCCAGTCCAGAGCTTTGACATGCAAAAGCGACAGGGTCTTCATTTGGGGTTATCCATTCCCACGCCCCTTGCGTGGCACTTTGAGCTCTCACTCGTTGATCGCTGAACAGCTGAGCACCAGAAGCGGTGGTCTAATAAGGAAGTCAATATTGTGGCGATACTGCAGCCGGTTCATTCCACCGATATGCCCTTAACCGAAATCGAAACACCAACTATCGTGACATTAAATTAATGTATTTATCTTCGAAAAAGCTATTTAGGATACAAAAACCGTGAAAATACAATCAAGGTTTGTTATTTATTATACTGATCGCTTCTAACGCTACGATCGGAGGTAGCCAATCAAGGAGCGGCAGAAGTGGATTGTCACGGAGCTCGTCTTTTTCTGGGTTTGCTATGATCGGCTGAACCAATCACGCACAGAAGAAAGCGCAGAATCATGGTACATTAGGTGTACGCGATCGGTTTTGAGCCGGTGCTAGAATAGGCACAAAGGCTACGAGTGCCACGACGATGCATATTTGGTGCTGCTGGATTGGCTTGATTGGATTGTAGCGGTGGAGGCGGTCGGAACTAATGGGAAAATATGTTTAGAACAAGATAACGGACAAATTGTGATAAATATTTCTAGGAGTTCGGTCAAGCCTAGAGCATTTATACCTCTAGCGTGATTGAACGAGAAACATGTGACAGCCAAAGTCACGTGGAATTTCTTCATGTTTGTCGTCCTGCCATATTTGATATCGGCTATATTTGCTGCACGTTTTCTTTCTTTACACCCGCAGACAGTGCACCACACATATTTTTCTTTGTTTTTTTTTCTCATCACAACAAATAAAATTTAGGGCCGGGAAGCTTGTTTATTGAAGAAAGTGTATACTCAGAAATATTATTTCTATAGAGCGAAGAAATCCATCATAATAATGCCACTTGATATTTTTCGCAGAGAATGGACGCGACCTGCAAGGTCTACAATATGTGCCGGGCTACTCTGGAGAAAAATTCGTCACAAGAGGTGAGCATCGTTGGCTTCTCCGCCATTCGTACGTTTCAGTTACAACTGGCATTTCCCGAAACTTCGGCTGACGGCCCTGAGACGCCGTGTTTGACTTGTTGAGAAAATATGGAAAGGAGTCCTGGTGCCATGTTTGTCTTTTGGCAACCCGGTATTATGCATCAAATCGGAAGTCCAACTCGACGGATGAGCGTGAGCAGACTAGGAGGGCACGGGGGCATATGGGAATACAACATGCAGGTGTGCAGAGAGACATGTGCTGGATATCTTTCGATGTTGAAGAGGCGATCAAAAAATCAAAAATTTCAACAACGACTAGACACAATGGAGGATGTGCGATGGTCGAGGAAGGTATTCAAGATTTATAAATTAAGAGTGAACATTAAATAAACAATCCCAATGCCGAAAGCTTCAATTTAAGTTCCAACAGTCAATTGATGGAGCAGAGCAAACTACTCCTGTAGAAAAGGAAGTGAAGGAGCCCGATATCACAGTTTTTGAAGAAGGAATGCAGAGGAATTAGTCTTTAACTACGTACAGGGAACCAAAAGAGGAAACAAGGAAGGAACATCGGTATGATAGTTCACGAGGGAGTTCGTTGCTTGAGGTTAGATACAGGAGCATTGAGAACTAGCACGTATAGTGTAAACTATGGAGAAATGGTTAGGTGGCGTGCCATATGCCTAAGGAAAAACGAGATTACAGAAGACGTGGTACTGAAGTGCACAGGGCTTAAAGGCCCGTTCACACTCTTGCAACCGAGTACGACCGAGAGAGACCAGACCGGTTTTAAGCCTCTTGCGACTTCTTAGGACCAGCTCCGCTGCCGCGCATCCGGTCCTAACAGATCGCAAGAGGCTTAAAAACCGGTCTGGTCTCTCTCGTCGGTCGTACTCGGTCGCAAGAGTGTGAACGGGCCTTCACTCCCCCCGCTGCCACCGCCCCCCCCTCCCCTCCCTCTCCGAATGGGGCGATCGATTCGACCGGAGCGCTGATCTTTGCAGGTGGTAATAAACGAAGGGATGAAACGGGGAAAAAGAGATAATGGTGAAAGAAGACAGTCATGGAGAGTCAAATTCAGAAACGTTTATTTGTCACAAATAGGGGAGTTAGAGTTAGGGGATGGCGCCGAAGGTTTGATTCACACGGACGAACGTGGCACGACACTAAGTCTAGAAGATAGTTAGATCTAGATAAAGACGTCTACCTCAGCCTTATAGTCGAAGTTGAGAAAGGTCCTAAAGGCTTCTTCTCTGTCTAATGGTTCTGGTGGGTGGAGTCAGTCGTCCAAAAGAGGCCTTGGGTGGGCCAAGACTTGTGCCTGGCCTCTTTGTGGTAATGGCATCTCCATATGCGCTGGTGCATGTCCGTGCATTGTTGGAAGTAACATTTGGTGCATGTGCTGGACTTTTTACCTCAGATTCACTTGGCCATCAAGGCCAGAGTGCGAGCGGCGTCTGCCATGATGTGAGTGAAGATGGTCCTGTCTTCACTCACGAATTCTTGAGACAGCGAGTAGGGTTCGGGGGTAGCCTTTTTTACATTTTGTTTTTGTAAAGGTTCCTAATCTCTGTAGGCTCCTCTTCGGAATCGTTTTTGTCAGCTCTCGGCATTTTTGCTCTGGAGAGGTGAGGCAACGTGTCCGTGAAAGTATTGCAGTGAACACGAAAGAGCCTTCTCGCTGAATACTGGAAGGGACTCGCACGCCAGCTGATGGGCGTCTTCACTTCCGGGTTTGCTCCAGGGTGGCCCGGTGTCCAGCAGATCTTGTCGTCGGTGCCTTGGTTGCAAAAATTGACGACCATCTTCCTAATGTTTTGGACCTTTCTCTTTGCGCTGGAAGCCTTCTTGGGTTCCTGAACTAAATCTCTGGAGTCGATAAATATTATGAACTGTTAAGGCCTGATTCCGTGTCGCTGTTGTACGAGGTAAGGTAAGGACAGACGAATGGCCTCCAAATCTCCTGTATTAACAGTTGTGCTTCCTGTGAGGGGCTACATCGCGGCAATGCCAAGTGCCTGGATGAAAACTGCAGCAGCCCCAAGAAGGGCGGAAGCCTCTTCTTTGCGTAGTCTGTATATTCCCCAATGAAATCTCTGGAGTCTTTGCAGTATTCGACCATTTTCTTCTGGGCTTGTGCTATAAGGGAGTTTGTGTTGTCCTCTCCCTTCAGCGATGTCAGAGGTTTCCTTTCCGTGGTTTATGCAGTATCTAACCAGACGGGAAGAGCTTCCGGCAAATCTGGAAAGGGGCTAATGTCATTCTTAATGCCCGCAATGATTGTATTCTTGTATTCAATGCTTCATTCGTTTCTCGTGTGCCAGATCACGAGCATTGACTGTGTTCTGGAGCGTATTTAATTGTGTCCACCCTTCGAGTAGGGTAATTTTTGTAAGCATGGGCAAGCCGGTGATTGCGCTCATCGCATGACGATTTAGGACCTCCATCTTTTTACCAGTGTGTCACATTGAGGCTGTCGTGGTGCGTCCCGTAGCAAGGGAAGTCACCAAGGCAGCCACCATGCTCCGCGCCACCTTTATTGTTGCACCACACCTCACGCTACAGAGTCTCCGAACGATCTTAAGCGCAGAGTGGCAGTGCTCAAAGTCCAATCCGAGATCCGTGACCGAGGTTGACCAAAGAATCCTCTTCCGTCCCAGCACCAGGTTTAGTTCCTCTCGAAACTTTACTTGCTTGTGCTTTTGTGACGCGAAGACAACGTAGCTCGTTTTCATCCGGAGATGCGTGTAGCCTCACGAAGGTGGTTCGCCACGGTGTCCAGCCGGCTTGCAAGGTTTTTTGCTGCTCGAAGATGCTGCCCTCCCAGGTCCAGATGGCTACAGCATCGGCGTAAACCGAGAAACCGAGTTGGAGTATGTCTCAACGCTGATGTGGCAGTGCCGCCATAGCTAAGTTTAAAGTATAGGCGAGCGGAGCGAGCCTTGAGGTCCCCGATCTTATTTGCTACGGTTGGGTGTGCAGTCTCCCGCAGCAAACAGAGTATGTGCTGCCTTTTAGAAAAACCCGTATGAAGTTCGGTGGTCTCGCGGTGATGATCAGGGCCTGGAATTCTCCAATGACTGCGACGTGGAAAACCGAGTCGAAGGCCTTTCTTATGGCAATCTCGACGACCGTTCTGATTTCTACCTTGCGTTTTTTCCTGATGAGGATCAACATCATCGTTTATTTTTTTGAGAGCCCGTGGGGCATTAACAAGGGGTTGCAATAAACAAAAAGGACAGTAAACACAAACATAATACAGTAAGCTAGTTAGCTATGTTAGATAGAAAAAGACAATAGACTGAGCAAATTTATTAGTATCATTTAGAGAAACGATGTTGTGATGTAGTGAGTTCCAAACCTCGATAGCCAATGATAGTGTGGAGATCTAACGAGAAAGTCATGGATCGAATTGAGCGTAATTTACATGAGTAATTTAAACGAGGGAACATACGGTGGGGAGGCGATAGTATATGATTCTTTGAGGTGAGTATTGTGGTAGAAAATTCGATGAAGGAAAGAGAGGCGTGACACTTGGCGGCGAAGGGAAAGTGAATGAAGTCAACTGATTGGCGCAATCCCAAAATGCTGGTATATGATGTCTAGTTTTTGTAAATAAAACGAAGGGCTCTGCTTCGAAAGGATTCTAGGTAATTTGTGAGGTATGACAGCTATGCAAACCGTGTATAGGATGTATGTTCTGACATGGATGTTAACAGTATGGTATACGCTAGTCGTTTTACAGTAGGATGTAGCAAGTTTAAGGTTACGGCGCCAATATCCGAGAGTAGGGTTAGTATCCGCAATAACTGAGGTTATGCGAGTAGACCACGATGGGTTAGAGGTGAGATTTACACCCAGGTATTTCTAGATGAGCAGGTTGTTACTTGAATACTAGCAAGGTAATACGAAAATCTCCTGCGAAATCAAGCGAAGGCTTTTGTGCGTGCCAGTCCGGTCTGAAACCGAGTGTGGACCGAATGTACTGCTTGTCGCTCTCGTGAAGCCATTCAGTTCTCTAAAGACCCATCCCTTTCCTTACCTTGCTTGTGCAGGATGTCAAGGAGATTGACCGATAGTTCAAAAGCGTTTCCTTGTTTTTTCCTGTCTTTCGTATAGGCACCACGTTGAACTATTTTCTTGTGGGACCTTTCCTGTTCTCCATATGTCATTAATGCGATCTAGGACGGCTCAATTTCCGTTGCCCGCGAAGTCCTTCAAATGGCCGTGGCAATCTGGTGAGACCCAGATGCAGTGTGATATTTGCCAGATTGGGGAGCTGCTTCCAGCCCTTCCATAGTGAATGGGCAATACGTTCTAGGGTCAGGTGCCATGAGTTCGATGGCATTTGGGCTAGGTTCAGGGTCCGTGCTTGCAGGTGGTTGGGGAAAAAACCATCGCCTACCATGTCAGCAATTTTGTCCTCTGTCTTGTCCAACTTCAAGGCAAGTGATGATATTGTCCTTTTTTTTTCTTGCACAGCATAGTTTGGCCGGTTTCTTATGACAGGATGATCAAAGTTTCTTCCGAGAGTAAGAAGCACTAGTTTAGCTATCCCCTGATTTTAATGTTTGAGGCGAATGCCTTGACCTCTAGCGTGGCTCTGATTATGTCTACCTTTTTGGTGTGGGTCCAAGGACCTTCCGTATGTCACTATAGAGGCTGTATTATTGTGGTCCACAATTTCAAGAGCTGTAGGTTTGTCGGGGCGGTGTCTTCGTCCACATTACTACAGCGCAGCTTGTCCTCGCAGATAACGGCTTCCTGAGACTGAATTGGTGTGTCACATCATCAAAGAAAGGGAAAAAAAAGGTGAAAGAACACCGTAGGAGAATAGAAGATAGTTGGGAAGAAAAAAAGATGGGAGGGGTAGGGATTGAGGTAGAGGTAGAGGATTGGAGGTAGGTGGTAATGGAGGGGAGGGGGTGGGGGATAGTTTGACAGTCCAGGTAGAGAAGAGGGGGTGGACGGAGAGTTTTCAGCAGGGTGAGTGGGAAAACATTCGAGGTGGTTAAAGAGGGAAAGGAGAGAGTTGGAGATGTAGCGTGACAACTTATGAAAGTTTCAACAGCTCCATCTGACGGCACGACATGCCGGCTCCATTGACACAGTTCGTTGTCACTTGGAGACCAATGTCAACTTCTAAGCTAGTGCTTCACATGACTGTAAACACACCAATCGAAGACGCGTTCCACGCCAACACCACCTAGAAGATAATGCATGGGCATGACGTCATCGATAGTGGATCCCTGACCTGCCCCCAGCGGCAAACCCGCTGAAGCTCGACGACAGGCCCCTCACAGCGGAACACTCGTCCGTAGGAGAGTTGTCGTGTTCTAGCGTCGCGCTAATAATGAGACACTGGACGACGTATTGCCGCATTGCCGTCCGCGCGCCTTCCAGCGTCTGATAACGAGCGTGACGCTGGCATGCGACAACGGCCGTACGGACACGTCTGCTGCTTTGCGGGGTTTCTGGCCTAGCTTGAGCCTGTTTGCCTTCTGGGGCGCGTCGTTGATCCGCCAACCATGACGTCGTATGCAGCCCTTGTCTTCTAGGTGGTATATCATGAGTGCCTAGCTGCATCTGCGTTATCAGTCCTTGCTTTATTTATAATTTTTATTGCCATTCTGTCTCCTTGCAGCATAGGAGTCGGCGCTGTCTTTATTTACGTTGTTACTTATAACCATGCATGTTAACAACCCTGCATGTCTCAGAGCCGCATGCCCAGAGAATTCTGTTTTTATATGCCACGAAGATGGTCTTTAGCTTTTTGGAGGCACCGCGTATAAGTGAGAGGTGCCAGTGGTGCTGGATTTATTATTTGAAACCATGAATATATGAACTCACAGCAGTCAAAAGATTGTAATAAAAAAACCGTCTTTTTTTGTTATTTGTAAGTTTTCTGTGGGCGTACGTCCAGCAAAGCCACATATAGAAAAATTATCGAAGCGCAATATTGGCCATCGTGGCATTCGTTAAAACAAAAAGCGGGTATAACAAGAAGAAGAACAACAAAATTTGCTTACATATTATTCTCCATCAGTTTGCCAAAATAAACGTCCTCTGAACTTCACGGATTCACTAGAATTCTGGCTAAACCCAATGAAAACAAAACAAAATTTTTTTTTCATTATCTTTTTGTTAATTCAGGTGAACTGATCCTATCATCTTTTACTTAAACGATCCAGCTTCGCATTACGCCTCTCGTCTATTCGATAACATCGCTGTCTTCAAAAATTCGACTCTTTCGGTCCACTTACGTGGTCGACTTGCAATCAGGTCGACGTTGTAGAATGTCTGTTCGTCGTTGACTGGCCTGGGCTGCGCGCAAAATTATCGGGCCGTATTTTATTTCTCTAATCTAAGAAATGTCGATTTGAACCTTTTTCAGGTATTCAATTGTGCATGGAACCGGATACAAGAAAATGTGATGTTATAATCATTCAGCGTTCTTGACGTTTATTAGCTTTCCTCTTCGTTTCCGTCTTCAAGGGCTCAAGCCTGTTTTTATTTTCTCGACAGGAAGCGGTATGGACAGAAGTCCCAAGCACGCCGGAGGCTCGTCAAGCATTTCGGAATGCAATGGTAAGAGTACTCCCCAAAAAGTGGCTTGCCTGATATTTAAAAAAAGTCTCTTCCGAATTCGAAAAAAAAAAAAAACGCCAATTGGCAATTACGGAAACACAGGACGAGATTTGTCTGTCTTTGATGGTACAGTGGATTCTTGCATTGACCTATTAGTTTTTGGCATGCAAAAATGAATGACATTTACAAATCTCTGTAATGCGAAATTAGTTCGCAGCTTTGAGGTATTTTGGTTTTGCGATATACCATGCTAAACAGTTTGAGAAAGGTATATATATTTATGTATATGTATATATATACATGGAACAGCACCTGGGAGGAAATGAAGACACTCGAGAGTAATATATCCAAAAAATATTTGCCCTTAAAGAGGATATGGTCGTCCAAATCAAGAAGGTCGCCAAAAACGTTGACTAACCAGTCTGTCTGGTTAGTCGTTTTGTGAGGTTCCGTTCCTTCCACCTTTTCTTGCTCTGCCTGGCACGTTTCTACAGCTTTTTCAATTCACCGCTACTGCCTTTTATCTGAGGATCTGCATAGCAGCCTAGTTCCCATCCTTTTGCAGAACATGCCTTGACATACCTGGCAGTCTACATGTAGAATCTAGTCTTTGTTGACGTCGCTTCCACGCAACAGCCGTTCTGTGGCGTGTTGGAGACATCTGTCGCTCCAGACCAACGCGTCCGTGCTTTCTCTGTCGATCTGGTTGGTCTTCTGTGTCCGGTTGATCGTCGGAGTAGATGGCGGACACTTTGGTGAGGGTTTGGAGATAGCAACCCTTTTTACGGGAGTTTATGTCTAGCTGCATTCGTCTCACGAGTTGTGGCATAGCCTCCTCTATACGGAGAAAGCCTGGCACATCGACGACGGAGCCATAGGGCGCGCGGCCGCAGAAAAAAGGAGAGGAGGAGCGCGCGAAGCGGTGACCAATATGGTAGCGCAGAGCAGAAAGCGCAGAGATTGGGTGCGAGCGCTTGGGTCATGAGCGGCCGCACCCCGAACCACGTTTGTTTTCGTGTTTTCGTCACCGTCGTTTTCGTACTACTGGAGAAACGGCGGCGGCGATTCGAAAGGGCGCTGGCAACAATGCACCATGCCTGTGGTGTCGGCGTAGTTGTCGGCGTGCCAGCGGAGTGCGTCGTCGTTGGACCATCGTATCGTGCCGCGGGAGAACCATGCAGTTTTGACTAAACGAAACGGACGGCCGCGACCGTCGGGACCGTTGCGGAGATGCGGGCGCAAGGAGAAACGGGAGAGGGTTGACGTTGAGTTTCTCCTCTCCACGATACCCAAAGGAAAAGAGGAAAGAAAAGTGTTTCTGCGTTTGGCCGCTCGCACTTGTGTGGCACTAGCAGACAACCATCCCCTTCGCTCCCCGTCTCCCTGCCCCTCCTTCCCCGTTTACGGCGGCCGGCTCTTCTCGCGACGTGCCAGGCTTTCTCCGTATACACCTTTTCTACGTGGGCGCCGCCATCTTCAATTCTGGCACTTCCGGTATGCGTGAAAACATTGCTTTCTTCTCGCCTCGACAGTAGAACGTGTTAACATATTAATTGCAACCGTAAGTCGTTCATGTTATGACCGTTCCATACTTTTTTTTACTTGTTCGGAGTTGTAATCTCTTGCTTTTTTTTTTTTGGAACGCATACCGGATAGGGGGACAACGTGGCTGGGTCCGAGGCTATACGAAAAAGGTGTATAGAGGAGGCTATGGTTGTGGTCTAATGGAGCATGATGCGGTCTTAGGCGTGTCATGATTACCTAGATTGAGGATGACTGCAGCGGCCGTAATATACTCTCTATATTCCGCCATTATTGACACACACCAATGTTGCAAACCATGTAGGGGTTTCGGCTAAATATAAAACACTACTCTCCTTGCGGAAAAAGGTAAAATTGGGGGTCTAACACATCAAACAACTTGTTGGAAATTAACAAAATAAAACTGACTACACGAAGCAATGCCGATCTTCTGCTGAACCGTTGCTGTGATGAGTTTTTCATTTTGCCATTTGGGTTCACTCTTTTTTACAAAGAATTAAATGGAATTACGTTGCAAAGTCAGCATTATGCCGGGGTGGCTTACGGTTTCAGACGGGGTAGAGTCTATGAAGAGGGCTCTGTCGCTTCACAGGCGCCGAGGACCCTGCCAGTAAGGTGCAACAGTCCATGCTGGATGTCGGTGACTCTGTGTCACCTAGGCCTAGCTCTGCTTTGCGTGGCATCTGGTTGATCCTGGAAGCAACCTTGAACAAATTAGCATGTGTGTGATCTTTCGGTTGCCTTCGGATGCATTGAGCTGAGATCCATGCATGCTGGTAATTGTATAAGAGGCCGCATCGTAAACTTGTGCTGGACTTGTTTACACATGACTCGCTGACCCACCCAGAAGCGATTTGGTCGAGAACCTCTCCGTGTGTCAACCTGGTGCTTGTTGAAAGCCTTTCTTGAATGCTCAGTCGACCTCAGTCCTTTCGGGTCCTCTGTTCTCGAGGTTGCGGTTGCATAGAAAGGAAGAAGACTCCTCATTGGTCTTCCAAACAGTACTTTGTTTGACGTTTTTGTTGTTGTGCCTTGTTTCGTACATCTGTAAGGCATCAATAAGTTGTCTAGCTCAGCATTCCACTCCTTGTTTTTGAGTTCACTGAGATGCACCTGTTTCTTTAATGTTCGCATAAATCGGTGCACTTAACCGTTAGCTTGAGGCCAATGGGATGTGACTCAGTAGTGTCAAAATACCAGGTCCTGGGCATACTCAGCGAACTTTATGCCTTGGAACTTCAGCCGGAAGTACGTTTTTTTGTGTTTTTTTGTTTTGTTTTGGGGTGCCAAACTAACCAAACACTGCTCGGAGGTTGGACAGTACATTGCAGGCAGTCGTCGAATTGAGGACTTCTTATTATTTGATTTCCAATACTGCTAACCCCATTCGCGGTTGTTGTAGGGTGGTACAGTTTGAAATATTAGACGCAAGAACAATATTCAACTGACAATTAAGAGGTAAATATTCAACGCAAATATAGAAGTCAAGAATAAAATATTAGTAAATAACTTCAATACAGTAGATACATTGTGCTTTTAAAAACAGCATAAAATATTAGTTTTTGATAAAATGCGGGAATCTAAGTAATCAAGAAACATTACAATAGAAGAGGAATGAACAACATTTTCAGGCAGGTGGTTCCATCCGTTAATAGTTCGGGGAAGAAAAGAGAATTTAAACCAGTTCATATGAGCGACGTCTTCCTCATAAAGCTTGCCATGGTTGTACTGTGTTAATCATTTGGTTGTATGGATAAAATAAGTTTCTTTTGGTAGCTTAAAATGATCCTTGGCTGATTTGTAAAGAAATTTAAGTCTAGTCATTTTCTCTCTTTTTTCTAGAGAGAAGGAACCCAGTTGCGTGCAAACTTCAGAGGGAGAGACCTGCCTACTGTATTTTTTGCAAATAATTCTCGCGGCCATTCTTTGAACTCTTTTTTACCTTATTGATGCCGGAAACGTCGTGGGGGAACCAGACGACGTTGGCGTAGTCAAGCGTAGGACGTATTACAGTTTTGTAGGCTAGTAATTTAGTGGCGAGTGATCCAAACTTTAAAACTCGTTTTCGGAAACTCAGTTTGTGTAAAGCTTTATTAGTTGTGAAGTCAATGTGTGAGTCCCAACGCAAATTTTGACTTGTGTTGAGGCCGAGGTACTTGTACTCCCAGACTTGTTCCAAGAGGTTGTTGCCTGTCTGGTAAGGAAAATAATATTGTTGTATTTTATTGGTTAGGGTCATAAATACAGTTTTATTCGAATTTATTTCCATCTGACAATCATGGCACCAAGTTATGGTGTGTTGAAACGACACATTTAGGCTAATCTGGTCCTTTTGGTTATTTATTTGTGAATAAAGTACGCAATCATCAACAAAGAAGCGAATTTTTACGTTCACATCTTTGTCCGAGTCATTTATGTCTATAAGGAGCAAAAAAAGGTGCCAATACTCATCCCTGTGGGACTCCCGATGAAACATTTCCTCTGAATGATGAGTGCAAATTAAGTGCTACGTACTGGTAGCGACTTAAAAGGTAGTCTTCAATGCACTTGAGAATTTTTCGGGCTCCTATCATAGATTCTAGCTTAAACAATAGTTTCGGGTGAGGTACCTTGTCAAAGGCTTTTGACAGATCGATGAATATGGCGTCAACCTGTCCTTTATTGTTTGAGACAGTGGAAAAATCGTGAATGCTTTCAATAAGTTGCGTCACTGTTTGGAGGTTTGACCGTCCTTTCTTTTATAATGGGCCTTTAAGATTGGTCATACGAGAACTGTCTGCAGAAATGTTCGAAGAACGCAAATGTATGAAGGAATCATGTTGCGAACATTCGTGAGGCGTGTCCGCGGATGAATCTGTCGTCATGACTGCAGAGCACACC
This sequence comes from Ixodes ricinus, assembly GCA_037355805.1. NCBI lineage: Eukaryota > Metazoa > Arthropoda > Arachnida > Ixodida > Ixodidae > Ixodes > Ixodes ricinus. The sequence goes on from JAZHYW010065632.1 coordinate 34,415, forward strand.
GCGCTTTTCGTAGGATGTGGTTGAGCAGCGGGAGTGCACTCTAAAAAAAAAACAGGTGTATTCTTACATCCTTTGTATCTTATAATACAACCCCAAAACTTAAGTTGGACGTACAGTGCGCACTCACGTCAATATGACGGTACTAACTTTCACGAGAGACTTGACATCCGTGTGGTACAACTTATTAAAATGGCTAATGCACGTGTTACTGACTACAAAAAAAAATGATCGAGTTTTCTTGGCCCTACTGCAAAACCTGTGTTTTTTCTTCCTGCGGTCTTTGATACGTGCTTTAGCTGTTTAATAAGTTATATCGCACCGCTATTATGCCCCTCGTAAACGTTTGGGCCGTCTGTTCGACTATAGTGCGCTGTACGTCAAATAGAAGTTTTGGGCTGCATTGTATGGGACAATAAAATTTAAAATAAAACCTTTTTTTTTTTAGAGTGCGCGGTTTTAAACGTGAAACTTGTGAACAAAAGTTGCGTCGCGTCGGGTGACTAAGCGGTGTTACCAAAGCAACCGTCGCTAGAGCTGTGATTTGACGGCGCGTCATTCGCCCACGTCGCAACGTCAGTGGCGGTTGCGACGGTTCCGCCGCTCTACGGCGCGAAGTGAGGCGTTTTTGCGCGCATGTGTTCCACGCTTGACACCCGCCTTCTCTTCGCGTAACGCTTTCAGGTGTGTTGGAATCGGACCCTCATCCAAAACCTGCCCCTGGAGAAGCTTGACGATACAGTGGCCTACACCCGCCAGTTTCTACTTCGCTACGGGTAGATGGAGGCAGAGAAAGTAAATTTGTCTGAATTCCGTCATTTTCAATCTTCCTTTTTTTTTTTCTTTGATGATAGCGTAGATAGAACGTTAAGGTTCAAGAATAAAATACATTTAAAATGCTTTCAATCATCTTGAGATCCCAGTAAATTGTTGTTTTTCTGCGATTTTACAAGATTCACCGAAATGTTCTGGAAGCAATAATGAACGACAATCACAATGCATACTCAGTTAATTTGAAATATACCAAAAAAAATTATGACGCAAGCAATGTTTCCGCGTAGATATTAACGCTCCCTTTTTAGCTCAAAATGCGCGCTATATTTCTGGTGCCTATGCGCCAAGACACTCAGGAAGGCGAGGAGACAAGACGAGTGAAGCGGAGACCACGGGAACTAGCCTAGCTAAGGTCTACCCCCTAATCAGTCCAATGAGAGCTCGGCGCTCTCACGTCTCCGTGCGTTCTCGTCTTCTCCTCTCCCTCAGTTTCGCGGCACATATTTAATTTCACCTTAAAAGGACGCTGCAAGGCAAAGAAAACAAAGGTTTTTCTTAAAGGGCATAGTTGAAACACGTATAAAATAGCATTTCCACGAATTTTTAAAGGGAAGCTTCATGTGGCTTACAGGTCACAATTCTGAAATTGTTTCGTGCCGTCGTCCTCGCGGAGAAAAAGATTTTCTGCCTTTCAAGCGAAAAGTGCGTATCACGCATACAACATCTATCACATCATTCGTTTCAATTAAGACAAAGTACAAAACAAGCATCAGAACTAGATAATTTATGATAAGGCTCCTGATAACAATGCGAAGCATGTAGCGCTTACCGCGTACGTTTAGCGGTAAAGATTAGCGTTACGATGCCGCGGCGACGGCAGCTTGTGACGTGGGGAGGGAAGTCACTAGCTTTTCAAATATAAAACGTTGTGGTACAATGCATTTACTTTTAATGCGAAAGCATTATATCACCCATTATGGGAAAATCTGGCATCGTCGACGGCGTGACCGAGCGATGGTACTAAAAGTGGCTGACGTTGCAAAAAGTAACAACACGCCAAAAATGCTCGGATTGACGTCGAATTTCTTAAGAAAATCCAGTAAACAAAGCAAATCCATGGTTTTGAAAAGAAAACTTGGTACATTTCGGTCTGGGTGGGAATCAAACGCGGGCCTCCGGGGTGTGTGACGAGCACGCTTGTCCGATGCCACGGCGGCTGCACGGTCCTGGCTGACGGCCAAAGGTGTGCCTAGTGCGTGCGTCATCGGGCACGTGACTGCGTAGCCAATGGAGAGGTGATGGCGCCACGTCACGAGTGTATTAAATGAGCGCGCTGCCTCCCGCGCGTCACACACCGAATCAGCGGAAAGGACTTTGACGCATGTCGAAAACATCAATCAAAACTTTTTACCACAGAGACTATAACGCTTTCGCATTCCCACACGCGGGCAGCCTTAAGTGTCTCTGCCGAATTTTTTTTCGACAATCATTTGGTAGAGACACCGTTGTTGTTTACAAACGTCAGATGTTGCTTACGGTTCAAGCGACTTCCTGTCGCACCGTCTTTGCAAGCCTGTCGAGCTTGCTTATGTCGCCAGTGTTAGAAAGCATAAACGCTACACGGACAACAAAGTTGGAGATTTAACGAAGGCCTTCGTCTGTACACTCTTAATCTGGGCCTGGCAAACGTCACGGCCATAGCCGTGACGTTCAAAGTTTTCAGGACTTAGCCGCGAACTGATCCGGCTCCGTCAAAATAGCCGTGTACAACGTCACGGCTGGAGTGGGCCCCTCCCTTTTTGATGGTGCGAATGGCTATATAGATGGCTCCGTTGGCGGCCCTGTAATTTTTGGCGGCCCGTTTGTGCAGGGCCGGCAGAAACGGGCCGGCTATGCGGATAATAGCGGGAAATAAACACTCTGCTCTCCGCTAGATGGTGGCAGCTGCGGCCGCCCAGCGTGCCCCGTGGGCGCAGCCAGCGGGCACGCATGCGCATAACGATCACTTCTCTTCTCGGTGTGCAAGGACGACGAATTTTGAACGTACGAGTATGAATCTAATCCGAAGCATCTGCGGGTGACGTTTGTTTTCTTATCAAGGTGATGGAAGCCTATGTTAGAGTGTGCGCCGAAGCCGCGGGACAGTAAGTTAGTTTTTCAGGATGATCACTTTGAAGGATATAAATGGAATTCAACGCGGGCGGTGTAACCACGAGGGAACATGTGAATGCGATGCCTTCACACGGCCCGCTGATCTAACGGCACGGCCAGCACGACCACCACATCTGTCTGGCCCAACTTGGCTAGTGCTGTTACTGCGGGCACAATCCTCTTCAGCACAACCGACTGGGTAATTATGTTGCTCAATGGCTAATACCGGAATTGTGTCAAGTGTTGAAAGAGTTCCTAACTAGTAACTTTTGTTCTCGCCAGCACAGGACATCTTGGACCCTGTCCTGGACGATACAGGTATCTATACACAATATTTTGGTATTCTAAGAAGCACGTTTGGAATCGCATTTTTTCATATTATTCGGATACAGGCTGGCGTCGCCGGTGGGGAGCGGAAAACAGGTTTACTTCATTTCATCTTAGCATGGACTTACCACAACGGCTACAAGCGCGGACCCTTCGTGTTTGAAGCCGGCTCGGCTGCACACAAGCAGTCGTGGAGAATGACTATTTTTAAAGTTATCGGGTCACAGTCGCAGCCTTTACAGTTTGCCTATGGTAAGGTGGCAAAGAAAGCTAGCCGGCTATGCCTCAACGGTGGGGTCCATATCACATGAGCGAATGACGTTTTAGCGAACAGTGACATTGGAGCGAATCGACGTTTTAGCGAATAACGGGGGCGCGCGTTAACCAACGTTACTAGATTACCTCAGTTGTGGAACTCCCGCGGAGGGGACAAATACTCACAAAGAAAAAAGCTCGCAGGATACAATCTCTCCGGTCATAAGTTCACCGATTTTTTAGATACTGGATAACTTGGATTTACGACCGGATAACAGTCATTAAAACATGAACAGACGCGTAAAAAGCCTCGAAGTAATGACTTTTATTACGTAAAGTTTTGTTGGCGCCATCCACCCGAGCTCAAGAAAAGCGCCATAGCCAGCGACTGCCGTGCGTGATCTTTGGCACGAAACCGTATGTCTCCGGGTGTCGCCCTCGAGTAATTGGACCTCTTGACCCACATTGGATCTCTTGACCCGTGTTTGGCGAGTCAAAAGACAAGACGAGTCAAAAGGTCTATCTTTGGACCTTTTGACTCGTTGGATCTCTTGACAAAACGTTTGATGTCGGCTTTATTTCAGCGTTAGACAGACGTAAGTGTTCCACGTTTCCAGGACGTCTTAGCTTGAAGTCGTGACGATGTTGATGATGTTGAGGTATGTACATGACGTCGTCAAGACCTCATTTATAGTACTAAAACAGAACGTTATATGATGAAGATATTTCAAAGTTGAGCAAACGTGAGTGAAGTTCCATGGAACGTCCGATTCTTTTCTAGACTTCACCAGAACGTTTTGCGCGACGTGGATATGGCCGCTGTTCTAACATTGTAGCTAGCCTTTGACGCTCATTTACGTCTAACATTGAAGAGAGGCAATGATCCCTAAATTTCCCCGTGTACGTGTTCCAAATTGTGAAGCATTCCGAATAAACATTAAGGGCTTCAACATTGTTTTCAGCGCACGCCACTACTTTCGTTGGCACTTGGCATTTGTTGCTTTGAGTGGCAACTGCTGCCGGCGCGTGCAACTATAGCACATGATCGTACATAGCTCGTATACACGAGGCCGTCATGAACTTTAATTTCCCTACTTTTGGTTTGTCATTGAGCTTCAAGCTTTTGCCGGCACTCTGTCAAAGCGCGTCTGGCTCCTTATGTCTACGAAGTTTCTCGGGAGAACGCGTCTTTTGAGAGCCGTCAACTTCCATGTACAGACTAGCCCACTCGACCGCACGGACGGGGAAGCTAGCACGAAAACACGGGTACACCAAACAGAACGGCGAGAATAGCACACGACACACGGCAAGAGCGGCAGGTTCAAACCGCATAAAGGATCGTCCCTCCCGCACACGTGCCGGCTGTTCACGCCACATCGATTCCTGAATGGGGCGCCCACACGTGGCCTACCGGATCGCTGGTTCGCCCGGTTCCGCCGCGCTAGAAAGCGCCGTGTCGTGTTTTCCTATATTTATTTTTTTAATGTGAAAGCATTAGCTGTCTTATAGAGCGAATTGACGTCATCAGCTTTGAAGCCGCTCCAAACGGCACCTTCCCCTGTCCAGATGTCGTCTGTAGCAAAAATCTGATGGATAGGCCCCCATTGGCTGGCGCACGTCATCAAGGAGCAAGGCTTTCAGTGGCTCTCGTGCGGCGTAGTTACAAGGAACGCCATCAGAGAAGCCCATTTCCATGGCGGCGCAGCGCACGCAGCTGCCCGGCGAGGTGCGGAGGTGCGGACCTAGGCGGCTAAGCTCGGCACGGAGAGATCGAGGCGAGTTCTCCGCCGAACTCGCCACCTGCCGCGATTGGTCGGCGCCGTGCATGACGACACGCGCCGTCACTCTCTAGATTGTGACGTCAGAACGGAAGGTTTGAGGCGGTCGGAGGGTGGCATATTCGGAACTCGCGGCGAGATGCTGTGACGTCATTGTGACGTGGCAAAAGCCGCCGAGGATAGGAAAAGCTTGCCGGCTCCGACCTAGGCGAGTTTGGGCGAGTTGGGCGCGAGATGAGGTAGAAGCGTCCAAAATGGCAGAGTTTTTGTTCGTGTTTCGCCGTCGGCGTAGGTATTTAAGCCACGCCAATGTGTTTGACATGGACGACGTTGATTTTCAACAACACTATCGCCTCTCGAAAGACGTGGTAAGGTGGCTGTGCGATGAACTGCCTGGCGAAGCGGGCATGATGCGATGGAGCCATGAATGGACCGTCGTCCCCGTTGTGAATCCTACAAGCGAATTCTACAAAGTGAATCCTAGAAACAAACGTGTTTTTACGGCAATCTGCAACCAGGAACGGAATTTATCATTACCTACAGGCTTTTACAATTATTTTGATGGTTTGCTGCACTGCGAAGATGCAAGAAAAACGCACTTGATAAAATTTAAACTAAAATATAAGATAGAAGAAAAGCAATGTACATGACTGGCGCAGACAAACAACTGTGTAATTTCTTTCTCATCTTTCTCCCTCCACACCGTATTTTGACAAACAAATTCGTCGTTAGTTGTTTATACAGCAGGAGAACATGCCAGAACACAGCGACATTATTACCTACTGTAGATAAGCAATTAAACCAGTGGAGTACAACCGCTAGCATGGCGTCTTTAACGTGCACCACGCAGTAGTGATACACGACCGCACGCCGGTACGATGCTCATCCAGATCGACACGGGCAGAGGTGGGGATTGAAACCCACGATCGTGGGTTCTTCAGCGCAAGCTTTCGCTCCACGTGCACTCTATTTTGAAAAAAACATAGTGTGGCTGTGTGGCGGTGTGGGGAGAAAGATGAGAAAGAAATTACACAGTTGTTAGTCTGCGCCATTCCTGTATGTTGTATTTCGTCTATTCTCTGCTTTAGTTTAAATCGTTATCAAGTGCGTTTTTCTTGCTGCTACGCAGCGCAGCAAACCATCACAATGTCTAATCAAGTAGGCTATATCCAAGCAATATTTGTATAATTAGCATCCGTGCTGCTACCGATTCTTTTTTGTCATTTACGATTTAAACAAAAACTTGGGTTGTGTGTATGTTGATACAGCCTAAAACTTAGTCTGCCTCAACGGGCGACGATTCTCCCAGCTGTAGATGAGAAATTTAGCCAGTGCAGTACAACTGCTAGCCTGGGGTCTTTAACATTCATCCCGCAGTAGTGTTACACGACCGCACGACGGTACGATGCTCATCCAGATCGAAACGGGCAGGGAAGGGATTGAACCCAGGATCTTGGGTTCTGCAACGGAGCTTTCGCTCGACGTGCTCCGAACTAGTGTGCGCTAGCCCGGCCGGCCACCGATCCCCCGATTTAAATAAAATTAAACCCTTCATTGCGGAGCGTAGGGAAAAAGTTTTCTCACATAGTTGCGCTCGGAGCGCTACGGCCGTCTCTTCTAGGAGGTGTTGAGGTAGGCCGCCTCCTTCGTGGAAAGAGAAAGCGAGGGCGCCGAGACATTTCGGGATGCGTGCATTATCGCGTAGGACTCGATTATCTCACGGCCGTAGCGACCTCGGTTCGAACCCAAGAGTCTTGCCGAAGAGAATCCAGGGCGACATGAGGAGCAGGCCACATTGTGGACGGCAATCGAGTGTTGTGACTTGCTCCCATCGACCTCTTCTCATGTTCGCGTAACCCGCTCAAAGTGACTGCGACCTCTTTGCGGAAGCCGGTTTCAATCCTCAAGAAGTGAGGGCGCCGAGACATTTCGGGATGCGTGCATTATCGCGTAGGACTCAATTATCTCACGGCCGTAGCGACCTCGGTTCGAACCCAAGAGTCTTGCCGAAGAGAATCCATGGGGCGACATGAGGAGCAGGCCATATTGTGGACGGCAATCGAGTGTTGTGACTTGCTCCCATCGACCTCTCTCTCATGTTCGCGTAACCTGTCGTTAACGCACCGCCCTGTCTGGCCAATATACTTCGCGCCACAAGTCAGAGGTATAGTGTAAACGCGCCCCGACACAGAGGAACCGAAGCTAGTCCCGTGCTTTTTTGAACATCCTTAATTGGGGGAGGGGGTTCATTTACAAGACGACACAAAGAACCCGGCTTAAACTGGCACGAAAATACGACATCAACGTCGTACCTTCTTGAGACTACCCTCGGGCGGTGTGAAGTGTTGTGGTAATACGGTGTGACCGAAAACCTTTTTGAGCGGGGTGGCTTTTGGCGTTCGGGGGAAGTCTTGGAGATTAAATCCTTTAAGGTGGTTGCAATGAGGTTACGCGGGTAACCTGCTTTTTGATGCGGTTGATTTGGTTAGTTAAGCTGACATGGGAAAGGGGGGGGCAAGATTTCGTGCAAAAAGAGGAGAGAAGGCTATGTACAATGCCCGACTTTACATTGTTTGAGTGGTGGCTCGCGAATGGGAGTACCGGCTTCTGGGGTCGCCGTTGGAAGCACCAGCAGAGGCCGCTTGGTGTTGGTTTTAGGCGCAAATTAAGAAACTGCAGGCCATCCGCGGCAGGCTCCTCCTTCGTGAAGGTAAGGTCCCGGGAGTGGCGTGCGAACACTTGCTCGATGAAAGCAGGAGAAACGTTCCGGTCGTGAAACAGGAGGTAGTCGTCGACGTATCGGAAGATATTGGTTCCCGGAGTCGCGAACTCTCTCCGTCCCCGCTGGCGTGCCCGAACCCCAAGAGGCGTGGAAACCGCAAAAAGGTAGACGCTTAAATATGATTGCAGGGCCCCTTTAAGTCCAGACGCAGCCGACGGTATACGAGCTGACCGGATCAATTAGACATAGTCAAAAGCGCACCATCATGGTGAGAAAGGTAAAAAAAAATATCACAAGACGTTTACAATCCTCTGTAATGCCGACCTAGAGCGCAACTCTTGAGAAGGAGGACGGGAGGGAATGGAGGGGAGGGTATGCCCCTCCTCCCCTTCATACCCTACCTCCTCCTCTCCTGCTCCCCTCCCGTTTAGCGGGAAAGTTTCGCCAAATTTCCCGTTAAATATAGCGGAACAAATTCCCCGCTAAATTTAGCGTGAAAATCTTTTCGCTAGGGGTGAAAATTTTTCTGCTCATTTAGAGTGCAACTTTTTCCTCTAAATTTAGCGGATAAAATTTTGAAGCTAAATTTAGCATTGAATTTTTTCGCTAAATCTAGCGCGCAAATTTTTTCGGTAAACTTAGCGGGCAAATGTTTTCGCAGAAGTAACCGGGTGATTGTTTTCGCTAAATTTAGCATAGAAAAGTTTGTCGCTAAATTTAGCGGGGAAATTGTTTCGATAAATTTAGCGCGAAAATTTTTCCGATGCAATTAAGGGAACTTTTTCCAATAAATTTAGCGGGAAATTTTTTCCGCTATACTTTTGCGCTAATCTAGCGGGGTAATTTTTTTCGCTAGATTTTGTCGGATAAAATTTTTCGCTAAATTTAGCGTTGAATTTGTCCGCTAAATTTAGTGGCCAAATTTTTCTGGTAAACTTAGCGGGTAATCGTTCGCGCTGAATTTAGCGGGTAAATTTTTCCGCTAAATTTAGTACAGGCATTTTGTCGCGAAATATAGCGAAGAAATTTATCCGCTTAATTTAGCGGGGAAATTTTTCCAATATATCTAGAGGGAAATTTTTTCGATAAAATTAGCGGGGAACTTCTCCCGCTAAATTTAAGCACCGTGTGACGTCACACGTGACGTCATTTTGGGAAACGTACCATAATGCAACGCGCAGTTTCGCCGACGCCAAAGGCTACGCCGCTCAAGCCGGAAACGGCCGCCTAATGGTACGTTTACACCTGAGAAGAAATCCGCTGCCGCGGGAGCGGATCCGCTCCCGGCGGCGGCGGCGACGAGCGGGTTGCTTTTACATCTATTTCCCTCGAGCGGCGGCGGCGGCGCCGGCTGCGGCAGCTATTCTCGTAACATCCCGTCAAGATATGACGAGAAGGCGCGAGAGTTCCCACCTCGGCCGTCTCTCCCGGGCGCTGCTGCTCCCGGAAGTCGTGACGTAGGCATCGTCGCGCTGCGTAAGAATGTCACTTCCGGTCAGCGAAACGCCTCGTTCGGCGGCAGAAATAGGTCTCCACGCTCCCAGCGTTTCGCCCCAGCGGCAAAAGCTGGGCGGATTCGCTGGCGGATCCGCAAGTGTAAACGTACCATAAGAGCTGTGCTCTAAAACGCAGGCGAGCTGGTGAATTACATCCATGCTAACCCTGAGACGTAGGAATAATACAAAAACGGAGAGAACAACGATCTTGCATACGCTTCGTTGTTCTGTCCTTTTTACTGTTGCTACGCCAAGGGTTACTATGAACACCATCAGGGTGTTCGTCATGTTTCAATCTGTACGTCTTCTATCATTGCTGAACCAATCAAAAACAAAAACAAAGATGGTGGAGGCAAATTTGTAGAAACCACACGGGTTATTATCAATGAATGCGTCAGCATTTACCCCTGAACGCACGGGCAGGTGCCAGATTCACAGCTAAATTTAACGGGGAACCTGAATTGTTTCTTAGGTCACGTGAATTGAATGTTAAGCTGAATTTAGCGGGGAAATTGTATTGGATAATGTTCCGCTAAATTTAGCGACGAACCTGAATGGGTCAATTTTCCGCTAAATTTAGCGGGAAACCTGAATTGGTGCCTAGCTCCCGTGAAATTTTCGAGTGAATTTGGCGGAGAACCTGATTCCGATAAATTTAGCGGGGAACCTGAATTGGTGCATAGGTCAAGTGAAGTCGATATTCCGCTAATTTTAACGGAGTACATGATTCCGCTAAATTTGGGGATGAACCTGAATCGGCACATAGGTCACGTGAAGTCCATTTTTCGCTAAATTTAGCAGGGAACTTGATTCTCCTGAATTTAGCGTGGAACTCCTGTATTGGCGCACAGGTCACGGGAAGTCAGTTTTCCGCTAAAATTAGCGGGGAACCTGATTTCGCTCAATTTAGCTGAGAACCTAAATTAGTGCATAGGTCACGTGATGTAAAGATTCCGAATTTAGCGGGGAGCCTGATTTCGCTGAATTTAGTGGGGAACCTGAATTGGTACATAGGTCACGTGAAGACAGTTTTCTGCTAAATTTAATGGGTAACCTGATTCCGTTAAATCTAGCTGGGAATTTGAATTAATGAGTAGGTTACGTGGTGAATTTTCTGCTAAATTAAGCGGAAAACGTTACCTATTCACCAATTCAATTTTCCGCTAAATTTAGCGGGGAACTTGAATTGGTGCATAGGTCACGTGAAGTAAATTTTCTCCTAAATTTAGCGGGGAACGTGATTCCGCTAATATTAGCGGGGAACTTTAATTGGTGCGTAGGTCCCGTGAAGTCAATTTTCCGCTAAATTTAGCGGAAAATTTACAACATTAGAGGCGACATACATAGACAGAAGTTTGCGATGAGTAGCTTAATAATGCTACCGCAATAAAATGCCGATTTACTTGCTCTTTTAAGGATGTCTGATTCGTCCAATTAGCTAGGCGCGTTGACTGCGCCTAGTGCTAAAGCTGAAACGAAAGGTACTTAGGGAAAATGTGAAATGTGAATTTTAGGAAAGTGCTTTAGCGTACTCATTTGCCTCCAAATTCGCGTTGCATCCAGAGGCAATCGACCTTTTCTTTTGTATGGTCTGGCCAGCAGTTCTACTGTTCGTTATTCTACTGGAACTTCAAGTGGACAGGGTGCCCCCATGTATACGGGGTGTGCGCGCTACTTCCAGCCGCCATGACAGGGGGAGAGAAATACTTCCGGTTCACTTATGTTTTCCTTGTGTTCAGGTGGATGCGCGACGGCTCTTGGTTCACTACCAAGCTATTCAGCGAAAGCTACGCGCTACAAATAACACAGTGTCGTGCTTTTAAGTTGCAGATGCGTACCGGCGCGAACAAAATGTCACATGTGAAGTTCTTTCGATCATCTCGTGACAAGGGGCGCCACACACTCCGTCAAGCGTGGGTGATCGCGGGACGACGGCATTGGCGGACGGTGCTAGGCTACTTCGATGTGCTACCAACAGATGGAGCTACGCGGCAAACAGAAGGCTACGCCGGCGCCGGGCACCTCGACCGACAGTTTTCGTAACGCGATGGGCCATTATTTGTGTGCTCCAACAAATGCAGTGTGAACTTTGATCTGGGAAGGAAACCTCGAATACCAAAGCAAGCAAGTTAAAGCAATACAACATTTTGTATCACAGACTCGCGTCACGCTGAAGGAATTAGGCGTAATAAAAACTTCTGGAAGATTGTCTGCTAAAACCAAGACTCGGCTCGGCGATCCCTGCGGGGAAGCTCGGGGCGTATCTTCGGCGCCTGGGGGAAATAGGCGCCCACCACGGATGCCTTGCCGTTGACGAAGTGGTTGAACGTTGGATGAAGTTGGCGTGCTCGTCAGGAAATTCGGTGATGCGAATGGCTGTCTTGTGGGGAAACCCTGGGTGTCTTTAAAAAGTAGTCCGAGGGGTTGCTGCTTTTTGTCGTGTGTTGCACGTCAGATGCATACTGGTGGATGCGGAGAGCAAGGCTTTCTATGCGGGCGGATGGTGACCACCTTGGGTTTCCCAGCATGCTCACCTGAGTCTTGTGGTCTGTGAATAAAAGAAAGTTTACACCACACAAATAGAGTCGAAAGTATTCCATGCCCCATACTGCTGCTAGCATTTCTCGCTAGATTTGAGAGTAGCTGCTTTCCACTGGTGTTAATGATCTGCCTGTATAAACTATCACTGCAACCTATGTTCCATCTCGATTAGTTTAAAGGGCGCCAAGTCCGTGCGGGCTTGCATCTAGAACCAGCGCTGTCGCCTTGGCTGGATCGAACTGGGGTGGATACGTCTGACATGGCACGCTGCAGTTCGTCAAATGCGTTCTGGTTCCGTTCCGTCCACTACCATTCTGCATCCTTTAGCGTCAGTTCACTGCGTGTCTGAGTAAGGTCAGCAAGGTTTTGTAAAAACCGACCTGAATAGTTGACTATACCCAACAGACTCTTCACCTCTTGAGGGGAATCATGCACTTCTACTTGCCGGAAAGCCTCGATTTCTTTTCTTTTTTTGTTTTGTTCTGGATTAGCACCTTCCGTTGAACGAAGTAGACCGAAGAAGGTTGGCTATCGCTGGTGGAAGTGACACATCTTTTCGTTAACTGTTAGTCCTGATCCCTTAATGGAAATAGATTTACAAAAGTTTTCTCTAGTTTTTCGTTTAGGTGAACGTTCTAAATTTCATTTTACCCAACAATTGAGAGGCTCGCGCCTGTATCTATTACGAAGGTGATGGGAACGTCGTCAACGGTAATGACAGCTTTGGGAGATTAGCTTGCTGGAGGAAATGGTTTTGCTACAAAAATGTGTTCTTCGCCGCCTAAACTGCCATGTTGGCGCGTTTGGCTGATGGTCTTTACAGTCTTGTTTGTCGAATGGCACACCTAGGCAAAGTGTCCGATTGTTTTGCATGCTTTGCGTTCTTTTCTCTATGCAGGACAGTTTGATCGTCCTCCATCAAGTGGCTGTTTGCCACCGCAGTTGTAACATTCTCTCAATATGATGTGATGTCGCTGTGTCTCGTAGTTTGGCAGTGAATGCTGTTTCACACTTTCTCTTGGCTCGCTGCCGCTATGCTGCACGTCCTTTTTATTGCGAGGACTGGTTTGTCGCCACTACGTTTAATTTCAGAAACCTCCTTCTCCACGTCCTCAAACATACGTCCTCGCCTGAGGATGTCTGTTAAGTCCAGCAAATTCAGCTTCGCATACTTCCGCAGGCGCGTGGATGTGGCCGCGATGATCATTTGATTCTTTATTTCGAGATCAATGTCTGGGAAGTTGCAATGACGAGACAGCTGCCGGAGTCGCGCATGAAAAGCATCTAGCAACTCATCAGCGTTCTGCTGTGCCTGTCGGAAGCGATCAATGGCGAATGTTGCTTTGATTCTTGGCGCGAAGTAAGCGTCGAGTTTTGCTCTCGCGGCGTCGTACTCCCGACGTTGTCGCTGCGCTTTGCGCGTTGCTGCTGACAATCGTCAACGACGAGTCGTCCGGGAGAGGCCTGTAGAGGTCATACACTTCCTCGCCGGCGTAATGAAGCAGGACCGAACTCTTGCGTACATCCGCCGGACTGTTGTATGCAACGGGAAAGTTCTTAAATCCTGTCCACCCATTTGACCCACCCGAGACCGATATTGTTGACACCAGTCGCTTGGATGTTGACACTCGGAAACGGGGGCAGCGTATGTGCCAGGTTGATCTGTTCAGTCGCTTGCTGTGGCGGTGCCCGCCGATGATGTTGTGGTGCACGGGTTCTAGAGGTCTTTCGTTACCACGGCCGGCACTTCTGACACCATTAATGTAGTGTTCTGTGTTTAGCCGATATCACATGGCATCCTATGGCTTACGTTGTTTCACTAAAGCCGTGGTCACGCTGTAAATACATCTGACAAAAGACAGTCTGCAGATACTGCCCGAGTCCTTTATTGTAAGACAGTCTTTTCGGATTGGTCATACAAAAACTGTCTGCAGATATGTTCGAAGAACACAAATGTATAAAGCAAAGATGTTGCGAACATTCATGAGGCGTGTCCGCGGATGAATCTGTAATCATGTCTCCAACAGACACAGCGCCTTTTGTAGTATGTGTGAGCAGTGGCAGTGCGGCTTAAAACGTGAAACACTTATGAACAAAAATCGTGTTTTGTCGGGTCGCGAAGCGGCATTCCAATAGCAACAGTCGCTGAAGCTGTGAAGTGAAGGTGTGGCATTAGCCCATGTCGCAACGTAAGCGGCGGCTGCCATGGTTACGCCACTCTGCAGTGTGAAGAAAGGCATTTTCGCGTACATGTGTTCCACGCTTAACACCCGCCTTCTCTTCGCCTAACGTTTGCAGGTGTGTTGGAATCGGACTGTCGTCCAAAACCTGTCCTTGGAGAGGATGGACGATGCAATGGCCTTCACTCGCCTGTTCATGCTCCGCTACGGGTAGATGGTGGCAGAGAAATTGCATTTGCCTCAATACCGGCATTTTCAATCTTCCTTTTTCCTTTGATGGAAGCTTGGATACAACGTAAAGTTGTAAAGTATTACAATAAAAGACATTTACAATGTTTTCAACTGTCGTGGAACTCAAGTAAATTGTATTTTTTCTGACTTTTTACACGATACACTGAAATATTCTGGAAGCAGTATTGCACGACAATTACAATGCATACTCCGTTCAATTTAAACATAACGAAAATAAGCTTCTTTTTAACATGCATGACGCAAGCAATGGTTGTGTGCAGATATTAACGTTCCCTTTTTTTACACCGAATGTTCTATATGGCTGGTGCCTATGAGCCGAGAGCCTGAGGAACTGGTGGAGACGAGAGCGCGCGGTGACGCTAGAACTCCGAGCTCTGGTTAGAATGGATTGTGGGTAGACCTAAAGCTATGTGCCTTTGACTCTACTGCACTCGTTCAACGCGTTAAAACGCGGCATGCCGGCGCACATCATTTTGCTCTCGCATTCGAACGCTTTCGACGAGTGGAGCGGAGACAAAGGGAACTATAGCTTTAGGTCTACCCACTAATTATCCCAGTCAGAGCTCGGCGTTCTGACGTCCCCGCGCTCTCTCTCCTTCTCTTCTCCCTCAGCTTCTACGCACATACTTGAGTTCACCTTAAAGAAACCATACAAAGGAAATAAAAAAAAAACATTTCTTTTGAAACAGCCTAGATGGGAAAATAATGTCATAAAACGAATTTGCAACGAAGAAAAAAAAAGTTAGACCTATATTTACGGCGCAAAACGAATTTCTAGTTGGCGCCCGCAGCAGCCGCCGTGGGTCACGCGGTAGACCTGTGCGCCGTCACGCTAGCGCCGCCGTTTCAACGCGTTTCTCCAAGCTGCCGCCGCCGAGCAAGTTCGTGTGTTCCGGGGCGCTGCCGGAGTCATCTGACCGGCGCACAGGTCTATCACATCTGCTGGTGCTCTTCAGGAGCTTCCTCTGGGCTCTAAAAGTTACTTATGGATCTTCGTCTTTTGTTGCACTTCAAAGGAAGATGAATAAGTATACCCAGGAAGCACACAATATTGGGGCGATATTCGCCTCGGGTCGGGAAAGTCGTGAGAGTACTGACGATTTTTCCGTTGTATCGGGAAAATTGTGCCGGTACCATTTTGATACTGCCGATGTCGACGGAATATCTGTATATTGCGGCGACGCCACCAGGATATATATGGTACATGAACCTGTTTTTTTCTGAATATCGTTTCTGAATCGGCAATAACTGCGCAGTATTAGGCGATTTCGGCCGATTCGAAACTAGTATTGAAAGAAAGACGGTACCATTTTGACACTGCCGATGTCCACAGAATATCTGTTACACTGCACCGACGCAATCCTGACATATAGTTCACGCAAATCGGGTAACCACGATTGACACGAATATTGTTTATTTTTCTTCCTCCCAAAAAGAGAACTTGGAAAGGGAGAGGAGAGAGACTGGACGACACGAGCGAGAGAGGAAGCATAATAAGAGGGAGAGTGAACCAAACCTTTTTAGTTCAATAAATTCCGAAACTATAGAGACGTAACATCACGTGACGCCTTCACTACCTTCACCGCCGAGTCGGCCGAGGGGAGAGCAACGTGCACGCGGGCGCTTCTCCTCTCCTGATCACATGTTGATTGCGCGTTTCACCCGGTCTTCCTTTGTCTTTGGTCCCCGATGCCCTAGCATCGAGCAACGAGCAAGAGATGGGTCGACAATGTTAAGCCTTTCGTCCTGCTGCCGGTGCACTTGTGTGTGACTCTTTTGAAACTTGTTTCCTTCTTTCCGTCGTTTTTCTGTCGTCACCAAAATCTCGGGTAGATATATATATATTTTTTTTGTGCTCGCTTGATATTACGGCATTTACGTGCATTCGCGGAACAAGTCCTGTTACGGTTTGAGTGACACGTATGGCAACTAGTCAACGATAACACTGGTCATTATCGATAGACCCCTTTCTCGACAAAGTGACTTCTTCGAGTTCGTGTTCAAATGTTTTCATGGCAAATATTGCGGGACATATGTATACGATCGACAAGTGAGAAAACTTATTTACGGATTTTCTTGGTGATGTAGGACGCGAGTAAAGTGCTATAGTCGGGTTTTTTTCTCTTTTTTAATCTTGTTATAGAATGGAATTTTGTTCTTTGTCGTTATCCGTGTGCTGTTGCGTCGACATTTGTAAATATGCGTGGTAATATTCTAGTTTTTACTAGAAGGTGAATAACAAGTTTGTGATTATTGAAAGCGCGTTCTTTGTGCTTATGTGTTTAATTATACTAGTGTTATATTATTGCCTTTACCATGTTTATAGTAGAATCCTAACTGTATTAAGGTAATAGTATTATTGTACTCAAAATAAGTTATATTTTGTTCTAAGGCAGCTCGAGCCCATAGGAAGAAGTAAATTAGTTCACTAAATGGCAAGTGTAGTGCCCCTGCCACACTTAAACGTTAATATATTTTCATTAAATGATATGGGATTAAATAGGTTCGCGGTCTTGAGTGATTATACGAGCGTCGATAGCTGATTTGTCGACCCCAACATGTCATTCGATCGAAATTACATTAAGTTTACCACGTGGCCGCTGTATAATGCAAGAATTCAGTGACTGCACGCGATAACATCGCTTACATGATCGTAAGTGACATATAGCCGTGTCCGCGTTGGCTACATCTACCGGATTTTTAACTGTGATCTGTTTTTCTGTGTCCAATCAGTGCGTGTCTCGCCATTTTGCCGAAATATTTCTTTGTAAAACATGCATTCCTACAGCAATAATTACGTGACTCAATGTTTTCGACTTAAAACAATCACATTTTTCTATAGACGTCTTATACGCATACCTCGTGCCAATTCGTACCAATTATTTAGCGGTGTAATGTTTTGCCCATGTAATAAAATGTTTTCTAGACACGTTGCTATGTGCAGCTTTAATTTTAGCTAGTAGGACACGCATATGTGACTAAAAGAGTGTTATGGCAGTCGATCCACGCACGTTGCCTTCGCTTCGACGCGCGCTCCCGATGGCCTTCCGTTGCGACGTCACGAGAAGAGCGCTACGGCCTTATTTCTACGAGATGTTGGTTAGTGTGCTGTTGGGCTGATGTTTGTATGTGCCGTGTATGTGTATGCGCTCAATGTATATGTTCAGCTGATGCTTGTGGTATGCGTAATGTATCTACATGTCTGTATAATCTGTATAATAAAGGTGCAAAAAAAGCACGAAGCGCAATGGTGGCGTGAGCAAATCAAAATATTTTCGTAGCTTATAAATTGGGCGGTATCTATAGTCCGTTGCAACTGAAGAAGGTAGGGCGAGGGTAAGACGGGCCGGGGAGGAGTAAGCAGACGGAACGCTAAAGAGAGAAAGAGGCTCCTCCCTCTCTTCTCCAGCGTTCTGTCTGCTTCCTCCTTTCCGGCCCGTCTTATACCCGTGCTTGTTTTCCTTGTTGTGCCGCTTTAAGTTGTCAGGGACTACAGTAGCGTTGACTGCGCCTTGATAGGGGGAAACAAGTATAGTAAACTAGGTGTCTTGCTGAAACTATACCTGTTGGACTGTTTAGACGGGAAGTTTCTTTTACTTATATTCCAAATTTTGCTTTGCAACTCTTTCTTTTTTTGTCATAAATCATGTGTACGAATATTACGCAAGTTGTCGTTTGCTGGTATTATTTTTTAAATTAATCTTTCGGAGTGCGTGTAGCCAGCAGGGACCCGGATTCAGGAAGTGGCGCTGGAATGTCCCCGAACAACAAGTCCTGTATAAACACAGCACCGCGTCGCTGAACGATAGCTGAACAACGTTTCGAGGGCCTCCGACTCTATAAGTTTTCGTTGATAGCGGAAGCAACTAGAGCGGCCTTCAAGTGTCCACTGCGCCACGCACAGCCACTGAGAATGCGAACAGACCAAGCCGGAGACCTTTGGATGGCTTTCCTCATTATAATCGCTTTCCTGGTTACTGTAACAGGTTGCTGCAAACCCTTCGAATCGCGTGAGTGTTTGTAGTATTTTCATGAATAGGGTCTATCCGGGTGAGCCTGTGCATCACGTAAAGCTGACGTCCCGCTGCTAATACGAAAGATAGTCCGCAGACACCGTTGGCCGAGTGCTTCTGCGTTGTGCGAGGCTCCGGTCACAACTGTCACACATACACTGTCTGCAGTCATGTTCGAGCATGAAGCAGACATGCTCCGAGGCGTGTTCGAGGATCATTTTGTCATTATGTCTGCAGCGAACGCCGTGTCTTTTGTATGATGTATGAGCCGTGGATCTGCAACTTAATACGCTATGGGAAACGTATTATGTCCGCGCTTCTTGCTTACACGTGAATCGTTCACGGCTATTCTTTTCGGCTAATTACGAAATCTCATTGGCTCCGGAGCGATAATGAGATGATCGGGACTCGCCACATCTCGCGTTTCTTAAACTGTATGTAACTATAGAGCCACCCAGTGATCGATATGCTAAATACTCTTTTCTCTTCGCAATTCGAAGCTTCTGAGGCCGTGCAAAAGAGAAAATGTTTGCCGAATTAACGTGCATGCTTAACATTCGTACTGGATAAGCACGTGCTGAAATGTCAATGGCAAGTTTTGATGGTGCTTTGGCGGGTTCTGTGGTCTATCTATATTGTATAAAATAAGAAAATAAGTCAATATTCGCCACTGATTTAACAAAGTGTAGAATGTGCGGTGGGACGTGAGCGATCCAGCATATACGGACTGCGATTAACAAGCCTTCGCTTCGCTTTGTAAATAAAAACTAAAAACGCTGGTACCAAGCTTTTATTAAGCATCTGAGCCGCAAAATCATCATCTTTTTTTTTCTAGATATATTGCGGACATTTCGGTTTTGTCAGTGAATGGAGAACGTCTGACGAGAGACTTCAGTGTTACGAAAGTCAGAACACCGAGAAACTAGAAAAGTTCTAATAAAACGTAAAGCGACTGTGTTCAAATTTTTCATAGTTGCTGGCTTACTAAACTATAGTAATATGTGTGTATAGTAAAGATACCGCCAAAAGTTCTTAATGTGTTCGAATACGGAGGTCAGTAGCACCTGTAGTTCAAAATAAAATGTAGTGATTCGGTCCAGTCCAACACGAGTGCCGCGGTACGGACTCTCCCGTGACTAATTAGTCGCATCACTCCCCAAAATACAATCAGTTTGAATTAAGTTGCCGATCTGCAACATCCGTTCAAGTTCAATTACCTTAAGTGAAGTTGGACACCTCTTCTGAAACGTGGACGAGTCGCTGTAGACGTCGACGCCATTGACTATTAGCGGTGAGATGTTTTGGTGGCGCCCTCCTATGGTTCCCTTTCGTATCATTCATTACCTTGCGAACAACAAGTTCGATGGTGTTTGCAATTAGCATGGCAGTAGCTTGAAGTTATTGCGCTCTGGAACAAACATTGGCAACACCGTCAAAATTTGAGTTCTTACATTACTCTTGTTTCCGTCCATTATACATTCTTTGCTTACGTCATAGCACTCGGCCAATCGTGGAAGGCCGATCCCGGCGGCGCTTTCGATCGCGCACGTCTCCAATGCCATGGGTATACGTGCTTCCGTGGAGGACTCGGTACACATTATTTGCACTATTAGCTGAATAAAAGCTCAGAAAGTTGAAACCAGACGAAGCGGCCTCAGCTGCTACACCCACCAAAGTATAGGACCAGCTTTTGTGTACTCTGGTATACAACGCTCAATGTTTTGGCCATTTTTTGTTTTTACTGTTGTTTTCTTCGTTCTTTAGGGGACCCAATGCGTCTTCTCCAAGCCAAGTCCAACTTTGGAAAGATGGTTCGAGGTTGTGGCGTGGATTCACTAAGCTGATGAAGGTGTTGCCCCTTGACGACTTTCAAAAGGTAGGTCATTTCGAAACAATTTTACAGTAGGCACCATCGAGCTGTCTAGTAACAAGCCTGCGTTTGCCAGTATGGGCACTGCACATGCGCAAGAAGAAAAAACAATTAAAGCAGATTCGCGTAAGGTGAAGCATTGGCGCATGCGCCATTCCAACATCAATGCCCTCGCAGCGGTGTGACGTCAGAGCCGTATGTTGTTTTCTGAAGAATTATACCGAGTGGTATTTTTAGGCTTTACATATTTCTTTTAAAAGTGCCGTGAAAGCTACGCCAATGCGGTTTGTGCATGTGAGTTCTACGGCCAGGGGGACATAATGCAGGCGGTTAATAGTTGCTGTATGTGGAATAATTAACAAAAGTTCGATGATTAAATTTTTGTTAGTGGAAAGAAAGATACAGTACAAATTAGAAAGTTGCTGCTCGCCAACGGAAACCACTAAAGCAGTCATATTTAGAAAGACTGAGCCCACTGGAAGCGCAATAGTGCGCTAAAGTTATCCCCATGCATGCAACATGTACTTCATCAGAAAACTCGGATGATATGAGACGCAGAAACCGCGCGCGGGCTATATATATCGCATAGATATTAGCGGCGAGATGTTTTGGTGGCGCCCTCCTATGGTTCCCCCTTGTGACGTCATTACCTTGCGAACAACAAGTTCGATGGTGTTTGTAAATAGCATGGTGGAAGCTTGAAATCATTGCGCTCTCGAAGAAACACTGCCAACACCATCAAAATTAAAGTTCTTTCATTCCTCTTATTTCCGTCGATGATAAATACCCTTTGCGACGGCAAAGTCAGCGTTCGGCCAATCGTGGAAGGCCGACCACAGCGACGCTTTCGGTCGCGCACGGGGCTAATACTCTCGCTTCTCCTGCACGATGTGGAAACTTTAGCACTCTACTGTGCTTCCCACGTGCTTCAAGTAATATCTTTTAAAAAATGAACTGATTGAGTGGATTTCAAGGACGCTCAGCATGCTCCTAATTGAAACAAATGTTTAGTTTCACTAAGCAAGAAATAATGAACATATTTAGTTAATTAGTCATCTTATCGTGACGACTAAGCTCTGTGTATTAAGTCCCTCAGGCCGTATAAGTCCCCTCTACAAACCACATAAAGAAATTAAGAAAACAAAAACCTGTATTAGTAGGATGGCGTCTGATCACATACGGGAGGCAGATCCGGGGTCAATTAAAAATGATACGAGCGCAACCGTTCTGACACGAGGGTGTCACATCAAGGGGCTTTGGAATCCATAAGACCAGAAGAAGCGCTGTGAAAGCTGACTTTCGGTAACCTTTAGCCTACCGTCCTCTCCTAATTATTTACAGCGAAGCTGTTTATAGCTAGGTTTCTGTGAATTTTTCGTGTGCGTGACCAAAAACTCTACGCTCGAACCGCCACACGCGCCGCACGTGCACGCCTTCCCCGTATGAAAGATTCGAAGCAAATAACCAAAATAAAGCGTTGACAAACACGCGTGCAAGATGGTGTTTGTTTTAGGCTTTTGCTTTAGAACTGTTACTGCTGCAGCCGCCGGCACGTGCGGCGCGTGGAACGCCATTCCCTGCATTTTCCTTGACGCTTGGGTAAATTAGGAATAGGTCTATTCCACTCATCTCTACTGTAGTATGCTGGATCGCGGACCGCGGCCTCGCCAGCTGGGGCCAAGTGTCGCCACCGGCGGCCATTAGTTGATACCAGTCAATGCATGGGACTCTATGGGAAGAACGAGAAAAAGTGCCGTTTCCCCCGTTTCTAAGCTGTTGTAGGCAGTGAAACTTTTTGGATGCTTTTCGATATGCCCGTCAAATAGCTTGCGTACAAACATTAAAACTGACGGCCCTCGCAGTTCTTATAACTTAATATTTTGTGATCGAGAGTGACTCCGCTGTAGTGCAGCTCAATGAGTCGAGAGTTACCTATAGAGTTACCGCGGAGTCGGTGGCGGTTTCGTTGACTTGGGTTTAGCAGACGACAAGCTTTGCTACGCGGAATTCGCTCACTCCCGGAAAGCCGCTATCGAGATGGAACTTCTTTGTCAGTCATCAGCTTTTGAGTTTCCCCGAGGACGGTCTCATTGACGGCAAGTTCATTTGTATACTCTAGTGCCACTAAATAAGCTACGCTTCAGAGTAACGACACTTGTTCATATTGTGGCTTAAAATCATGGTTGCCAGTTATCTGAATATTTATCTGAAATCACAGGAAACGCTTTTCCGTCGTCCACAAATGTTTAAACAGTTCGTGACAGAGCAAAGCAATATTATATGAGCCTCCTAACACCGAATCTAATGCTGAGGAAGTCGCATTTTTGAATCATGACGATCGGCAGTTGCGTCTACTCTGCACAAGCACCAAAATGTCGGCACACGCAACAATGTTGGGGAACAGAGTGCCGATACTCTAAGCGCAGCTCATTTAGTGGCTCTAGTATACTCCACTACGAGAGCAAGCTTGCCAGCTCAGCCGTAGGTGCTCCGGTGCGTTTGATTTTTTTAATCGGCGTTCGAACGTTTGACAAATACGGATTCGATCTCCAAACACCCGACATAAGGATCGCAGCACACCATAAAATACTCGCCTCCGAGCACAGCGTGCATGTTCAATATTCTTACTTTTGTGCGTTTCTCCCATAGACTTGCGTGCATTGCCTGGTGTCAAGCAATGGCCGCCGGTAGCAACACCGACGGGCTCCCTATTCGCGATCCAGCCCACCGTTACTAGATCAACTCAGTTATGGAACTTCCCATAGACGCTGTACATTGGAGGGGGTCCGAAACCGTGTCCGATTTTTTTGCAGCTAGGTGGCGCTGCCGGCGCATTAATCCACGCGTTTTCGTCTGCTACTGCTCCGCGGCTGCTTTTGAGTCCCGACTCCTCGCGAAGTTCAGCACGATTTTGGGTTAGTTTTTGCCCTTTCGCCAGTAAAAAGTAAAAATGTGACTACCAACAGCAGCAGAAACAATTTGAAAATTTTCTGCTGCTGTTATCCGTAAGAAAAGCCAGAACCGCGCCGTCAATGATGATGATAGCGAGTATTAATGCGGAGCGCGCGCCCTCTAACAGGCGCCACGCAAAGGGACCCCCTCCGGAGCGGAGTTCCACAACTGAGTTGTTCTAATAACGTTGATCCAGCCTACTACAATAGAGATCAGTGGTCTATTCAGTAGATTAGTAATCAATAGGCACCATTTTCAAGATCAGTAAACTCTCAGGTAGATAATAAATGTTTCTCACAGAGCTCTTTATGTAGAGAGTTTGGCCATTTGTTGCGAAGTATATGACACAAATGAGGAGGCGCCATTGGCCGAAAGCGGTCCGAGCCGTATATTAGCAGAGTTTGGACAATGGGCGGAGCAAAGTCCGCCGCCAGCGCCGGAAACTCCCCCCGCGGTCAGAGCGTAAATACGACACAGCGTCGATATATCAGGAGACCCCAACGTCACAATATTGCAAACGACATTTAAAGCAGTAAAGACAAAGGCACAGGCGCGTGAGCCTAGCTCAGCGAAATGCTTTTGTTTGTACGAGAAATTGTGCATAGGAGGCCCTTTCCAGAGCCACGCGCTCGTGCCCATGCCTTTGTCTGCACTGCTGATGTTTGTGAGATAGAGTATCGGTGACAGTTTGCTCTGAGCCGGCTTACTAGAACAGCGTCTCATGGCGAATTCCACTGGTCGTTTTGGAGCGCGCCGGGATCGACTTTTTTGGAGCGAGCCTATTTCACTTGGCGATCGGGATCGAGACGGACGTGTTCCACTGGTCGTTTTGGGTTAGCTCCCGCTCCAGATCTCGATCTGGATCCGATGGCGAATTTCACTTGGCGTTTTGGAGCGCGCGGGGATCATTTGACCAGATCCGGAGTGGAGCGCGGTCGATTCGAAGACGTTTTCGCAATCTCGGCGCAAACACGTGTTCGACGCACGAGCGGCAAAGATGGCGCAGTAGCTCCTAGCAAATGGCGAATTCACTGGTCGTTTTGGAGCGCGCTGGGATCGACTTTTCTGGAGCGAGCCTATTTCACTGGGCGATCGGGATCGAGACGGACGTGTTCCACTGGTCGTTTGGGATTAGGGAGTTCTAGAATAACGTACGCAATTCTAGCGCACGCTAGCGCTAAATTTAACGCTTGTATTAGCGCGCGCAACACAAGAGAGTTTTAGAATAGCGTTTCTCCGTCGCGACGCAAAAGCCCAAGCATCTCGCGCTTGCGACGCCACCAAGATACAGCAACAATTTTTATTTCACACACGAAATGCTGTAACTTGAGAAAAAAAGTCTGTCGGTCCAGAGTAGCATTTTAAACATGGGAATGCGTCGCGAGCGGTTGACCGGTCGTGTCCGCTTGCGTCGCCTCGGCAAGAGAGGTCTCGTGTATTGACCTTCGCACATCGTACCTTCGCCGAGAAATGTTCGCGCGTCGCAAGCATCAAGTTGCCGGTGATCGTTGCCAAACCGAGTACAATGTCGTCCCCTATTGAAAATCGCAGTCGCTAGGATGCCGCCGACGTCGCACTCACGACGCCGCCAAAAGCAGCCGCCGACATTCTGCAAGCCGCCATTTTATTTTTAACTCTGCTTGTCTTGGCTTTAGCCAACTTGTCATCGCGAATCCTCCTTGGAGAAGCGCAAAGACTCTTTGAGTACGCACGCTATTTCCGAGAAATAGCGCACGCTAAAATTGCGCACGCAAAGCGCAAAACCTGGTTTGCGTTCGAGCATGCGCAGTGGTGACGACGCTATTCTATGCGTGCGCAAAGCTTTAGCGTGCGCTATTCTAAAACTCCCTAATATCTCCCGCTCCAGATCTCGATCTGGATCCGAGAAAAGTCGCTCCCCCGATTTCGGCGGATTCAACCGGAAGCCAGCCGGGCCAGCCCTCGGCGCACACACGTGACTTCCTTTCTCGCGGGGCATCTCGCCTGATCTCGCCACAGAAGAATTGGTAATGGCCGCTTGCTTACCCCTTGGCTCGACAGCCGGTTCGTTTTCCAGGAAGGAGAAGAGAAGAGAAGGTTTTGCCGCGCTACGGGCACTCCGGAAATCTTTGCTAGACGCCCCTGAGCCATTCCTGCCGCTCGTGCGTCGAACACGTGTTAGCGCCGCGATTGCGTAAACGTTGATGCTTGGAACTTGGAAACAGCCGCTACCAAACACCTGATTTGTTTTAAAAATACCCAGGACGTTTTGGGGGAATGAATCGATCACATAGCAGGCGGTAGACAAGTAGACAGCGTTGAAAAATATTTATTCCACCGATTGTTATGAAGGCCGATGGTGTCGGTGTCGCAATTTCGAAGCACTGTCAGTTCAGCTCAACACCACGCTACAAAAGACGCTTTGGGGTACTGCCGGTGCTGACGCAATTTTACAGTAGAAATAGGAATTGCATGAAAGAACCAAACAGAAACACTTCATACGGTGGCGTAAATCCCGAACATAAATCAGCGATGTCACTTTCCTCGGTTAGGGCTACTGCTTTGTCAGCGAATGAAGAACATTTCGATAAAATAAAGAGCGGAAAATACTCCCCGTGTCAAGTTTTCTAATCACAGTCACTGGTTGATGTCGTACCGTGGTAATTCCCGGCCCTTCGACCGCACTAGCACTTTGTAGAGTCACATTTCCAGCGATTCCGCGCCGCACACGAACGAAGGTAAACAATCAAGATGGCGGAGTGTTCCCCGTGTTGTCCTCGCCGTCAGCGCGGTGTGACAGGGTTGTCGGACAACAAATCGGGCAACACGGTTGCCGGGCGGCAGCAACATGTTGCCCGACTGTTGTTGTTGCCGCGATTAGAGCACTATATAGCTCCTACGGAGCAGAGTAGCGCAATCCTTTAATCCGCGTGTTTCGCCGACAACATGGCCGACAGAGCAGCGCGGCGCGAGTCACGTGGTACACAGGGTTCCAGGAGGCGGCCCGCCCTATGGGAGAATACATGGAGATCGATTCAACACGGCAGATGAAAAAATAAACGCCAACTGCACACTTTTAGAAACTAGTCTGTCATGAAGTTCGTAAAGCACTAAACACTTTATCAAAGTTTTCATCATATCGGATGCGTGTGAAAAGTTTGAAAAGGCAATTTCCAAGGCAATGGCGTTTGAAGCAGACGATTTTTGTACGCAGCGGAGATCAACTTTCTGGGTTGGCCGGAGCGGGTCACGTGGACGGTGCGACGTCGCCGTGACGTCACCGCGTCGTCTGCTGCATGATTCCGCTCAGGCAATTTTTTAAAAACAATTACGTCCTTACATGGCACGCAACGCAGCGCAAATTATTCTAAGATGTTCCTTTATTATGTCAAAAACGATTGACGTTCCGTACATCTCCACAATATTGAAGAAACAACGATTTTCTCACGTTCCCCATGCATTTCTGATCGGAGTTGGAACCCCCGGGTGTTCGCCGCTAGTCGTCGAGAGATGGCGTTCTAGATTGCGCTACTTTGCTCCGAAGGAGCATTATAGTGCTCTAGCCGCGATGTGACAGGGTCGCCGGCAACACGACTTCCCCGTGTTGCCGGATAGAGTTGTCCAACTGTTCCCTCAGTGTGACAGGGCCTTTACCCCTTGGCTCAACAGCCGGTTTGTTTTCTAGGAAGGAGAAGAGAAGGTTTTGCCGCGCTACGGGCATTCCGGCAATCTTTGCTAGAAGCTCCTGAGCCATTCCTGCCGCTCGTGCGTCGAACACGTGCAAGCACCGCGATTGCGAAAACGTCTTCGAAACGACCGCTGCGGCCGCGGAAAGGGGATTCCGGGCAGTTGCAATGATGGGAAGGCATCCGCCGATCCCGGAGCAGTGGTCATGTTCCACAGGGGATCCATCGGCGGCGCGACCCCGTTCGGATCGTGTGCTCCATTCCGGATCTGGTCAACTGATCCCGGCGCGCTCCAAAACGCCCAGTGGAATTCGCCATCAGAGACTGGCTGAAAGAAAACAGTGCAAAAGGAGGGGCGCGCGAGCGTCTTGAAACGCGGAGTCCCGCTCGGCTCGTGCGCTGGCTTTGGCAGTGCTTTCTTTCCCCGTCTCAGCTGAGACGCTGTTTCTGGCAAATCGGCCCTGGTTTGGAGTGCACGTTCGTTTATTCTACACGTGAATATTGGCGTGACGAAAACCTCACATGCCCAAAGTTTTCAGTCACCGAGAGCTAAACCTTATCACTCAAGCGACGCTAAAATGGCTTAAATTAGTCGTGTCCTTGGTCGTGTCGCATTTTCAGAGCTCACGACTACCGCTAGGGGCCTTTTTCGAGGCCTGTGGTTGGCCCCGAGATGCTCGCCTATTCAAACCAATGTATGGCCAAACTCTCCCAATAAACGGCTCTGAAAGCGGGTTGGGCGTGTTCCAGGGCATCTTCAGAAATTTGAATGTAGACAATCAGAAGCCGGAAATAATACCCTGGCGGTGGTCGCGAGAAATAAACTTGATAAGTGCATCCGAGTAACTCTCGGTGACTGAAAATATGGTGCACGTGATGTTTCAATCACGGTCATCCAAAATCACGCTGGAAAAGTGCGACTAGCGGAACGATCGACATAATCAGTACGCCAAGTGCGGAGGGTCGGAGATCTGCCGTTAGAGCGGTCACACTCTGTCCGAGCAAAACAGAATTGAGCGGCGCATTCGTTTCGTACATCTTTCTGCATGAACATGATCGAAACATCCCGAGCACCCTATTTTCAGTCATAAAGGGTTACTATGGGCAATGAGGTCAGCTAAACACGGAAAAAACAAGAACACGAAGGAAAGGACTGGAAAGGGTCTACATTGAACTCTTACGCGCTTATTGAAACGACCAAAACTATTTCTCGCTACCACAACTAGGGGATTGTTTTCGGCTTCTAGTTGACCAAGAGAGCATGCCAAGCCCTCTTTCTGCGTCTGGTGCACGCCCTGGCTTTGCCCGCGCCTCCCATTGACCAACCTCTCTGTATACACGGCTCTGGTTTCTCAAAGATTTGCCGCTGCGCGACCCGTGTCGGCCATGTCTACGCTCGCGACGCCCTCTCTCGTCGTCGTTCTCGTTCCAAGCGCTTGCGTGACTAGTTTCCTTTCCTTCCGCCCTCCCGGGGTGGCGGTCACGTCGGGCTTGTCTATTTTCCGCCGGGTGGCGGTCCGTCGCGCGTGTCTAGTTTCCTCCGGCTCCTCGGGGCGGGTCTGTGTCGTGTGCTGAACAGCTCCGGTGGTCACCCACCATCACAGAGTGGAATAGCTCATGATTTTTTTCAGGCTCCGAGTAAAGCAGATAAGAAGCACTTAAATTTTGAAGTTTGTTTCTTTCGGATCAACCGAAAGGGGAACAGAGACTAAAGGCAAAGAAAAATACCTGACGAAGGTCTCTCTCCTCCTTGCAGTTCGTGCATACGGTACACAGTATAATGCACTGAATAATATAATACTTATTACAATAATAATACAATATAATATATTACAATCAGGTTCAAAGAATGTTATGACTTTGTATGGTATCATCGAGAGGATCAGAAGTAGTAATATAGATTATGAAATATACTTTTTCATACTTTCAGATACCAAGCCATCAATCTATACATATATAAAAATGGCTATAAAACAGTGCCACTGCTCACCAAGACTCTCCAGAGCTGTTTCTTAAATATATAAAAAAAGTTATTAAAATCCATGAACGTTTCAATTGAATTTAATAATCTGGTCACCGGATAATCTTTAGTTTACTTTCCGGAATTTGTGCGAATCCGTGGAGGTTTTCTTAAATGGGCCCTCCGGAGCTTTCTGAGATCGTCTGTTGATGTTGTTATGTTGCGTAGTAGGTGCAAGTTAATATGTATACAAAGTTTTAGATTACAAAACCGTTTATTAAGCAGATGGCAGTAGAAATATATCGAGACTATTTTCTCTTGGAAGACAATCCCCCATTCCCTGCCTATCGCTAAAACTTGACCAATGGAAATGCTGCATCTCGCGGTGAATGCGAACGTTATTATTACAACACTTTTTAAGCTTGTTGTAAATTAGAGTTTGAGAAAAACGTAAACTGATTGTGGTGCGGGAAACATAGTTCGCAATTATCGTTCCAAAACCAGCGAACTGTGTTTTCTCCCCGCAAGCTTGTTGCTATGGGTGTGATGCGTCGGCGCGTCGGCTCGTCTGCTTCCCGGGGCGTGTGCAGGCGTGCTTTTCTGGGACACGTGTTCCTTCTTTCCGTGGATCCCGACTCCGAAGCCAGCTTCGGGTGCGCCTTCCAGCTCTTGTGGACTCACTTCACCGCGGCGCGGTCGTCCGTAGTCGCCACAGTCGGTGCCCGCTGCGCTGCGTTCGTCGACGTCGCGCATCGGGGTCGAATCATACGAAATGGCTCCCATGTCCGCTGTCCGTTTTAGGATTTCAAGCTCCAGAGACGTCAGGTCCGAAAGGCCCATAGCGCGATGGTGCGGTGCGACGAACGACGACTGCCGAGCACTAAGCCCGAGATGTTTGACGACGGTCCGCTTGTGTTCGAGAGATTCCTCCACGGGTCGGCGGTCGGCCGCGTTGGTGACGCGCAGTGACGCCGGAATCCTTCGCATGCTATTGGCTGACGCGTAAAGAGATGTTCCTCCCATTTTCCGGGGTCATCTCAGAAAAGGGGCGCGCCGGGGACTTCGATAGCAATTTTAATAGGAAAATCCGCCGCGCAAGACCATATATTTATGATTTTTAGGATCCTTAGGACCCGTAGATTGAGTTACCGCCATAAATAGACCGTCGCAGAACGCTCCGCAGGGCCCCTTTAAAGAGTGCCGAAAGGTCTATCTATGCACTACGTCACTTGTATGTGTATCATAAAGTTTCTCAATTTGGATTAGTTGCATTAGCTTGAAATCATAAATTTGGTTGACCTTGAGTATACTGTGTTTTCTAAAAGTGGATCAGTGGGAAGGTATTTTATGTTTCCCGTGTAACTTTCAAATATCCGCAAGATTTTCTTCTGTAAATTAAGAATCTTATTGTAGTGTGTGAGCGTTGTTTACCTCGTACTAAATTACAGTAGCATAACTTTGAGTAAAAAGAGAGTAATATTTCTTTTTAACTATGTAGGGTTAAAAAAAAACCACAAATCCCGACAAAATCCAGTGCGCTTTCTTTTGGTCTCCAAAGACGCGGTCACACGGCTAATAGACTATACAGAAGACAGTGTGCAGTCTGAGGCCCGTTTCTTGCTTCTATGACAGTCCGGTCACTTGGCTGTAAAAAAGTTGTCTGCAGAGGTGTTAGAATGATAAAAAAAAATGCAAGACGTTTACAATCCCCTGTAATACCGAATTAGAGCGCAGCTCTTGAGGAGGAGGAGGGAAGGGTACTGAGGGGAGGGTGTACACCTGTTCCCTCCTCCTCACCTCCTCATCCTGCCTCCTACTCCTCCCTCCGAGCGGCGTCGGCGTAACCGTAAGTCACTTGACCGTCGTGACGTCACGTGACCTTCGTGACCTCACGGTTACGCCAACGGCGACGGCGACGGCGTTGCCGCTCAAGCCGGAAACAGGCGCCTAAGAGTTGTGCTCTAAAAAAGAAAACTTGGAACATGCTCTAGGCGTGTACGGAAACACTTCTGTGCTCATATCTGCATCAGAAACACCCTGTTTTTGTACAATGAAAGGGCGGCGTGACCGCGGATTTTAAATACGGGGAAGAAACAAAATTACGGATCAACATGTGCGTAAGAGTTTTCATAGTTCCTCTTTGTCAGTACGATAGCGTTTGAGGCGTGAAGCTAAAAGCATATTACGCCATAAAACAAAAATCAGAATGCCAAATATCTTGACATTAAATTAATGTATGACTTTGTCTTCAACAAAGCTACGCAGCTAGATTACAGTCAAAAGACGATCAAGACTTAATATTTATTATAATCTGTTTCCCATCAAGTCCGATCGCGGTCAACGATCAGATACAGCCAATCAGGCGGCGCCAAAAGTGCATTGTCACGGAGCTGTCACGGAGCTGTGCGTGAGAGGTTTTGAGCCACTGATAGAAAACGCACCAAGGCCACGAGCACTACGACAATGCACTTTTGGCGCTGGTGGATTGGCCCAATAGGATTGTATCGGTGGCCGAGGTCGGACATTAATGTGAAGAGATGTATAAGAACGGATACCGGACAAGCTGTGACAAGGATTCTCCGAAGTATGATGAAACCTAGAGCATTTATACCTATAGTGTGAATGAACGAGAAACGGGTGCTTGCCAAAAACACACAGAACTCGTAAAGGTTTGGCGTTCTGCCGCATTTGATAT
Source organism: Ixodes ricinus (assembly GCA_037355805.1). NCBI lineage: Eukaryota > Metazoa > Arthropoda > Arachnida > Ixodida > Ixodidae > Ixodes > Ixodes ricinus. The sequence goes on from JAZHYW010065632.1 coordinate 66,043, forward strand.
CAGGTATATTTGTTGCACATTTTCTGGTTCACCTCCGCAAATTTTGTACCAGGATCGTGTCCGTCGTCAAATGACCTGATGACACAGAACTCTGGACAGCTATGAGCGACGGCGGCAACCAGACCTGGTTGTCTGGTTGCCGCCGTCGCAAGTAGAGGGCGGCAACCTTTCGAGCCTTTCCACTCTCGCTTGCCGACTGGCGGCCGGCCATAACTTCATTCCCACCATAGTACAGCTTCGCTCGTCTTCCTTCTACACCAAAGTGAAAAGGCTGAAAGTTTTCTTCTTTTTTTATTTTCATCGCATCAGGTATTTTCTTGGTCCGGGAAGGTGGTTTCTTTAAAGACTATAAATATTCTGAAATAATAAATGTATAGAGCGAAAACACCACGATCATAATGCCACGTCATATCCTTTGTAGAGACTGGATGCGAGCTGCCAGCTCTACAGTGTATGTCGTGGTGCTCTGGATAAAAATTCATCGCAAGAGGTGAGCAGCGTTGGCTTCTCCGCCATTTGTACGTTCCAGTTACAACAAGCCCTTTACGAAGCTTCTGCCAAGAACCCTGAGACGCCGTGTTCGACTATGCTGCCGAACATAACAACAGGCAACACTGTTTAAGGGGAACCTCCATGTGAGCCGTTCCCTGGGTGAGTGCGGGTAGCGCCGTTGTCGACAATCTCATATCTAGCAGGAACATGGCTGCGATTACCATTCACCCACTCATAGACAAAGTTAATAAGTACTAATATTGTATATACAGGGTATTTCACGAAAGGTGGAAAAATTCGATATTGCGAAAACTACGCGTCGCAACAAACAAAGGCTTGTGTCGTTTTGGTCCTGGGCCAGGGACCTATTTACGAAAATTATTAAAGTCCGGGATAATTAGATTGTTAATTAGTTTTGCGTAATTACCTTTTTTAATATTGTGTTTAAGGGCATGGTTTCAATTTGAAAATTGCTCAGCATCATCAAAAATACGCAATCAACGAATTGGAGAACGATAGAAGGCACGCGAAGCATTTTATGGCTTTCTGAAAAACCGCACGAATTCACGGATTTTTAAGTTTCGGTCTGCTATCGGAGCGCATCTCGGCCCCGGCGGCACCGCGCCCCGTGGAGAGATAGTGCAACCAACCTCTGCTGCGCTGTCACCGCGCGACGCAGCAGAGGCTGGTTGCACTATCTCTCCACGGGGCGCGGTGCCGCCGGGACCGAGATGGTGGCCACCGGTCTTCAAACCATAGGGCGCCCAATGGTTTGAAGACCGGTGGCTTCGCTGCGTTTTCCATAGGAGTTAAGCCTTTTTCTTTTTTTACTTCTTCCTCGGGTAAGCTCGCTCTTTGCGAATTTTATAGAAAAGATGCACCACCTGTGGCCAACGCTGTACAAAATCGGAACGCGATAGGTTAAGAAACCGAATTTTGAGGTCGATTTAAAGAGCCTGGCCGCTCTTTGATATCACCCAGTAGAACGCCGTTTCCTCTTTGCATTCTGTTCACCCTTAAAGACAAAAGGCTTAAGCATCTCATAAATATAAATAACGAAATTGCCGTGATGTACCCCACTGTCACCACTAATCATGGGAAACCTTTATTTTTTTCAAACGTCCGCAATAAACTGTTAAAACTCAGTTATTCTTGTTTTTGACTCTTGTCAGTTTATTTTGAGTGTCCATACGATTTTCGCATATAGCTTCTTATTTGTGCTCCGACCGCCATAAAAAAAAAAAGCTATTGCAAGAGACTGTGATGTCTTTTTGCTCAAGAAGCGCAATGCACGCGGGGATAATACTTAGTCATTTATCTCTTTGCAGTTCGCATTTCGGGTTCGCAAGCGTTTACCGACATTAGCATTTTTGAACAGATTAGCCATCGAAGGCCGCCGTGTTGCTTTTTAGAAGAGGTATATACGCACAACGGTATTTTTTATTGTAACACCAATTTTCATTGCGACCAATTGGCTACTAGCCGTTGCGAGGGGTCACATTTTTTACGTCAATTTAAGCCCAAAAGTGTCAGCCACCTTTACCGCCTAAACGGCGTCACAAAAAATCACGTCAATATTGGCGTGACTTTTGTAATGCAGATATCTGCGTGACATGTAACGCCGCGAGTAGCCGTTAAAAAAGTGGCACGTTTTCACGCCAAAATAGCCGTTACCGAACAAAAACTGTAACGCCTAAATGGCGCCACAGAGGTCACGTCAATATAGCTGTGACTTTTGTAACGTCAATATCGGCGTGACATGTAACGCCGCGAGTAGCCGTTAAAAAAGAGGCACTTTTTCACGCCAAAATAGCCGTTACCCGACTAAGAGTGTACAGCCTAGCCAGAACATGCTTTAGTGGCGCCCTCTCGAGCCGTCGACACGGAGTGCGGCAGCCGTGACCGCTCGCTGAGCTCACTACCCCTTCTCTAGTTCACGGCCACTCAAGCAACCAAGGACGTCAAGGAGGGTATTTTTTACTTGATTTTGTAATTTTAATTGGCCTATAACTTTTGAAATACACCGAAATTCGAGGAAGGAAAAGTTTAATTAGTTTACTACGTTCAGGGCCCTCAGGTACGGTGAAAATTTAAAACCAGTAAAAAAGTTCTTGCAGGGCCCCTTTAAAATCGTTGCACAGCTCCTTCATGTGTCCTCCTCTAAGCGTCGTTCTCGACGTTGTCCTGTTGACTTCGTCTTGTAGGCATCGTTTTGTAAGCATCACCTGCAGCTTAGTGGCTTCGTTCGTTGAGCTACAGCGTGTTTGCCTCGTAAGGTGCGTCGGGGTTCACCTAACAATGGCCTCATGGGCCGGCCTTGCATTATAGGTTATATAGCAAGAGTGTGCTTGCACCTGCTCTATCAATCTATGCTGCACTTATAATTTCAATCACCATTCTGCATGCTTGAATGCGAGCGGTCGGCGCAGCCTTTAGTTACGTAGTTACTAATAACCGTGCTCACAACTCATCGTGTCCCAAATTACCATACCCAGAAACAGTGTTTTTTTTTTAATTATGCAACAGCGGTTTGATAGTCGTTAGACTTTGGAAGGCACCGCATAAATGAGAGGTGTAAGTAGTGTTGCATTTCTTATTTGAAACAATCAAAATGTGAACTCACGTCAGTCAAAAAAAAAAGGCGTCGTTTTTCGGTTGTTTGTTTGTTTTTTGTTGGCCTACGTCCATCAATGCCACTTCTAGCGACATCATCAAAACGCGTTATGTGTCATTTAGGCCTTTATTATAAAAGAAAAACGGGTCGAAGAAAAGGAGATAAAATATGCTTACATTTTATCCCGCTCCGTTTGCCAGAATAAACGTCACAGCGTCCCACCATGGCACTTCGTGGTTTGACTGGAACTACGTTAAGCCAATAGAAAATAAAATTAATTTTTAATTGTCATTTTTTCACTATGGCGAAATTATCCTCCCAACTTTTTACTAAAACAATCCCCCATCAAATTAAGCCTCTCTGCTCGACTACATCGCGGTCTTCAGAAGTCCGACTCTTGCGGTCCACTCAGATGGTCGAATCGCTATCACGCTGCAGCCCATGTCTTTGTAGTGGACTGGCCTGTGAGAGGCGCAAAATTTGACGGGCCGTGTTTTATTTCCGCAATGTAAGACATCTTGATTTTCAACTTTTTCAGATGTTCAATTGTGCATGGAAACGGGTACAAGAAAGTGTAAGGATGTGATCATTCGGAGTTGTCGCCTTTTATTAGATTTCCTTTTCATTTTCGTCTTCAAAATCTAAATTTTTTTTTTTTTTTTTTGACAGGAAGCGTTTTGGACACAGCTTCCAAGCACGCCGGAGGTTCGTCATGCCTTTCGGAATGCTATGGTAAGAGTACCTTCCAAAAGTCTCCTTTCAGATAATAAATAAAAATAAAGGCCAACACTCCAAACGGAAATCACGGAAACACGGGACGATTGTTGTGTGTCTTCGATGGTGCACTAAACTTTCCATCCACGTAATAATGTCCTTTACAAAAAAAAAAATAATTGCGTTTTTTTGGCTTTTGATTTTTCCTTAGGCGTTTCTTTTGAGTAAGAGGTTCATAATCTGCACATATATTCAACTCTCCCCTCCCTTCTTTGTATTCAGCGTATACAGAAAATTTGCATATTACGTAAGTCCTATGATAGTCAAAGCCCGTGATGCCTTTAGTCAAAAGCCCCTTCATACAATCCGCTCTTCGCGCTTCTTATAAGTATAGACCTTTGCATAGCTTATCACCCAGGCGAAAAACGTCGAGTCACTGAGCTGTGCCCGAAGCGCAAGGTCTGATATACCGCAAAGCAGAGCAACAGCGCGTGCTCAAAAGGCGTTCCATAGCCCAGCAGACAAAGATGGCAGTTCGGAGAGGGCGACTTTTGCTTAGGTTTGTACAACAACAGTTAGAGAGTTTTAGTAGATTCTTTTGATACCTTCGATAACGATACCCGAATCTCCCCCGGCGCCTTTGCGCATGCTTCGTATCCTTATCGGGTATCGTTATGGGAGGTACCGAAACCGTCTGCTAAAACTCTCTGTTGTTGTGAATGCTCGCGACATTAGCCACGAGCGAGTGCTGCGTCGCCATGAATGCTGCGCCGTGATATGAACTGGCCAATTAGACACTGTCAAAAGCGCACAATCATGGTGAACGAATCAAAAACGGAAAAGGCCTAGTCAGTTGCGCTCTTGACGTTGTTTGATTGGTCCAATTAGCTCTTAGCGTTGGCTGCCTCTGGACCAACGTTACTAGAACCCCTTAGTTGGGAAACTGCCATAGAGCCTGCTTTAAAAAAAGTGGCTCCGATCCGTACTCGAGAACCGAGCTAATGGCGATCGCAACGCCACCATTTCTCCTGCAGCGTCCATCCCGGGAACTGCACGGCTGTACGTAGAGCCGGGCAAGGGCCGGTGGCGCCATCTCGCAGGGCCATCTCGCAGTAGCTTAGTAAAGACACTTTTATGTTTCAATTTGTCGCTAAAAGGTGGCGCTGTTATCATACTTAGCTCGGTCCCGGTGGACGGCAGGGGCCCAGGTTTCAGGGGTGAGTTTCCCAACTGAGGGTTTTAGTAACGTTGCTCTGGACTAAAGCTGAAATTAAGTATAGAGCCTTTGGTGTGTTCGTGTCTTTCTTGCAAGCGGCTTTGAATGCGCGCAGCACTGAAATGAGCGGCCTTTCAAAGCAAATGGTGGCGTAGAACTCGTTCGTAGCACCTGTCACTCAAAAGCGTTCGCACAACAATGATTTCGTTTCTTGTGGAAAACGTGAAACGTGGGTTTTATGGATGGCTTTATCTCCGCCATTTGCTTCCGAATTTGCGTATCATTCCGAGGCGACCTCTTGTCTTGTGTGAGCTGGCCAGCAAGTCCTCTGTCCTTTATTTTGCGGGAACTTAAGATGGAGAGGGTATCCCAATGAATATCCACTGGCGAAATGAGAATGACAGGGCGAGTATTTCGAACGCCTGGCCTTCAGTACAGGCCCTTCATGCCTTCCGCCGAGCTTTGGCTACGGGCGGAGTGCACTCGAGGTGCATAAGACGCCGTTGTCATCGAAGATGGGAAGCTCGCCCTGAAGGCTGGACATCTGAAGCACCTCCCCGTCGTTCTCGCCCTGTCAGAGAGCATGCGCCAGGAAACTGAGGGAGAAGGGGAAACTAGAGCGCGCGTGGACGTTAGAACGCCGAGCTCTGGTTGGACTGATTAATGGGTAGACCTAAAGTGTTAGAACGTGGAAAGCCGGCGTCGGCGTTCCGGGTTCTAACGCATTCAACGAGTGCAGTGGAGACAAAGGTGTCCTTTGTCTTCACTGCACTCGTTGAACACGTTGGAATGCGAAAACCAAATGCCGGACTACGGCGTTTCGCATTCTAACGTGTTTGACGAGTGAAGTGGAGACAAAGGCAGCTGCTAGAATTAGGCTTACCCGATAATCATTCCAGCTGCATCTCGACGTTCTTACATTCCCACGAGCTCTTGTTTCCTTCGTTCCCTCAGTTTCTAGGCTCATAGCAGACCCATTGGTTGGCGCCAAGGAACAAAGTGTGCGCCCTTTTCCTTCCTGGATTCCTGACCGGGGTGTGTCTTGGACTATCAATAGCATCGTTAGATTCAACCCGATGTTCGTCTGGTGCCAAGTTCATTGTTTAGCCCTCCTTTCAATGAGATCATTTATTTTGTTGGAAAAGTGGTCTCACATTCCTGTTCAAGATAATTTATTTGGCTAGTCGTTTTGGTACAGTTCCGTCTCTTTCATCCTTTTTTGCTCCCCCTGGCTACAGTGGCCTAGAAGGGGGTAGTGGGCTCACCGGCCGCTATCGCTGAGGCGCTTCATGTCTACGCGTAGAGATGGCGCTCCGGTCGACGACTCCTGAATCTTTCCCTCGCGCGTCAGCGATCGTGCCCGCGCAGGCAAGTGTTTACGTTGAGATAACGAGTGATATTTACGTCTCCAGTTCTTTATACCTTCTGAACTTGCTCTTTTCATCTTGTGGACGAATATATTCGTGGTTTTGCTAGTTCGCAATATTTCTGAAGTGCCTCTTTTGGAACATTTCATGTAAACAAAATTTCCTGATTGTGTACTGACGGCAACGCCTGTTTTAATTTCCGCAGTTCCCGCAGATAAATATCGCCTATTTAGCGTTGCCTGAGCTGGCTCAAAATAATTACACGATGTTGCTCTAGGGGTTAGGAACCAAAGTTTATTCAAAACACTCAAAAACACACATATTTACAAACAAAAATGAGTGGAAGCATGCCTTTGCTTTAAAAAAAAAAGCGGAACATCTAATCACTTAAATGTTACGACTCATGAGCACTTGCCGATCTTTGAGTGTTTTGCCTTCTCTCTTTTTGCAGCTTTATCGGCATTGAGGCCCTTCACAAAGAAGTGAAGGCGGGTAGTAAGGTAGAAGCTAATTACCTTGGCTGTAAGTGCAGGTGCATGCTCCTGGCAACCGATTTCGTGGTAAAACCTAGACTTCACTATGGCGAGAATGTCCAAGATACTGTCGGTTTGCAACTTATTCCTGCTGAAGCACTCTGTAAACCAGTTCTCGAGTTTCTGGACAAAACAAAAAAGGGCACCAGTGGGGTACAACAGCCCTCCTTTGTCACGATACTCTGTCAGCCTGGCTAGACCTGAAGTGCATTCTAGTGCTGGAACAGTCAAGGCCTGCATACAAGGCACGCAATTCAGCTTCATCACACACTTTCGGGCAACATAGCCTGCGACATAGTAGGTCAGCCGTGAATCACTCCGCTCAACGTGTTCGTCGTGATCGAGCGTGGACGGCAGGACAGTCTCAAGTGCAGGTAAATCCCCAGACTCAATCAGCTCGTCGACTTTATCCCACAAGCTACCGTCAGGAGAGCCAGCACTGCTGGTGTCGGTGGTTTCTAACAGAGAAGTCACTGCGCAGGGATCACTGTTCCCATAACGAACAGCCTTCACTAAACTGTAAAACGACAGACAGTTCATGGTCATCAGGAACTGTGTGGGCGTTGGGTGATCATTACACCCGGATGCTTGCCTAACGATTCCAAAGAGATTTTCGATTGGATCCTGGCTGAGTCGCGACGTCATGAGGTACTTAAACCCTACTTGATCAACAAGGTAGGAAAGGAGTTCGAGCGTGCTATGAAGAGTGACCCGGAGGCCGACAGCTGTCGACTCGCTGACAAATCCACCAGCTCCTCCGGCATGTCTCTCCCAGGCTGTCAAGTAGTCCAGGAACTCGCTGAGGGCTGCAGCTGCTGGCGAGTTTGGCCGTAAGGCCTTTGCAGGGAATCGAGATGTCATCACAGCAATCAGCTGGTTGATCAGCCTGAATGTTAAAGAAAGTGCAACATTGCAGTGGCAGTTTATCTGGTGGTCTGGGAAATTGTACCGCTCCTTATGGCCAGTTACTTTAAAAGTACAGCATAGGTATTTGTGTAGACTAGAAAAGAGAATACCAAATCTTGGTGGTTTAATAGCGATAATACAAGGCAAACATTATTGCCGGTTTCTGTAATACAGCCGTGGTGCGTACTTAGTCATCATGAACTCGTTAGAGTTGGGTTACCTGAAGAATTCTTGTGTTGCAGAGATGCTTCCACATTTGCTCTCTATGTCCTCCTTGTAGAGGTGAAGGCCTTGCAGTACTCTTGTTCCAAAAAGCTGGAAGGCATAACCAACTCTCATTTTCTCAAATGCATTGGGCTGCAAATGACATTTCGTAAGCCCGGGCATTGCTTTGAGGGTCAGGCTACTCGAGTCAATCTTGTAGGCTTCCCTGATAGGCTGCATGTTCACCTGCACATATAAAAAAATTTGTTGTCAATAAAAAAAAATAAAACATTGGCCCACAAAAGCACTGCCTATGACTGAATATAGCATCAATTTTTTAAGGCTGAAAGTTACACCTACGTGGCCGCCTGGTGTGTTAAATCCACATTTCAGTAGGCCGTTCCTCAAGCACTTGATGAGGTGCGGGAAGTCCGATATGAAGTGGAGGCTGCGGCTTTCATCAACTGGATGGTCCACCTTGCACTTCACATTGTTCGCTGTTCCCTGGACCCCAAGAACTTTCCACATCTTGCGGTTCCAGCTGGCACCATCACAGGTTATAAAGTCTACGAAGAGACCACTTTGCTCAGTGAGAATTGCCGCTTCTATGAGAACTTTTGCCAGCATTTCGCCCTTCATGTTTCCATTTGTTGCAAATGTGCCTATGATCTGGCTCCACTTTCCGACAAACGGCACAAACATAATGACCATCCCGTGATCAGATTCCACACTCTTATCTGTTGTTGAGGTATATTTCCCCAAGTCCACAAATCCTTCGATGTGCCCCGACTGCTTGACACACAGGTGTTGCGAAAGTTTCAGCTCGTCCACAAGCAGTCCGCCATGCTTCTTGAAGTCATCCATATTTAAGGTCTTGTTTTTCAACTGTCGCAAAACTTTGTGACTAAATCCGAATGCACTACGGTACACAGCCATGTATCGTTTCAGGGTTGACTTGCTTGGAAGGACAAGAATTTCACTGTCCCTGATGTGGTTGTACAGGCGGGGGCTCTTCATCTTCATTATGATGCATTCCAAAATCCATGCCTTGCTGTAATGAAACCCCTTCTTCTTTACTTTTGCTGCAGAAAAGCATTGCCTCACGCTTTCTTGTTGTTTTGTGGGGAGCTTGGAAATGTACTCGCTGAGAACATCTTCTTTCACTGAGGCATTGTGGGTCCGCATCTTCTGAACATCTTCCTTCATGGCTGTCATGCGTGAGATGAGCCGTCTATTTCGCTGTCCAGCAAACTTCAGCCTCTGAGGAAGAGTCTGACGTGGCTTGACCGGTGCTCGCAGTACTCTTGCTCGTCTTGTCAGGAGCGCATGTCGCAGATACTTGCAGGAGATGCATTGTCCACCTGAAAGTACAGAATATCTTGAATTATTATACCATACTTATTGTATCCAGTATTGCACATGCACATGTGATGTCACTGCCAGTCACCTAGCCCAAAAGAAAAGCACTATCATATTTCTAATACCTTCACTCACGTAAGCTGTGGGACATACCGTGGAAATCTTGCCTATTCCAACCCTCGTACGCACACCTTTCGCGCAGAAAAAGCTAGCTGAGTTTTACAATATTGTTGCCTTTTCTAAGGAAGCCAAGAATACAAAATAGTATATTTGGTGTTGGATTCATTAACTCTGGTGGTGACTGTCCCTTATTAAACTCTGCAAGGCTGACAAAGAATGTAACGTTAAGCTCACCTTTGTTTTCAACTTTGCTTGGGCAACTGCTACTGAAGTAGATTTCTCGTCTAACAGTCATTTTCTCCTTGAGCCCACTTGTCAGGAAGCTTGCATTGTAGTCACTGGCGTTAAGAGCACCTGAACATAGTTCGTAGGAATCTGCCTTTTCCAGCAGGTGTTCTGCGTCCATCTGAGATTCCACGTGGCTCTCTTCGATCAATCGCCCTCGCAGATAAACTTTACCGTACGCGCCAAGCAGCTTGTCACTGACAAACATCACAACTTTTTCAGACGTGACGGATGCTTCTTCGGTCAAAAACGATGTACAATAAAGTACTCCATCGAAGTCTGGGAAGTGGTGCGTGGACCAGAATTTAGATGGAGTTTTAAGATCGCATAAGAACTCTAAACTGTGTTCTGTCTCCACTGGAGGTGCTGAATCTTGTGTTGCCATGTCGACATCAGGAGCGTGCTGAGCTCGAAAGTCGTCGCGATGCTGCGTGCTTTTGCTCTTCTTGGTCGTGCTCGTTGCTTGACTTTCGGAGAATTTTCTTTTTTTTCTTGGTTTCGGTGTCTTCTTCGTGAGATAGCTGGGAAGATTCGGAAGAATCGTCGGAACTGCATCGGCTGAAAGCGTAGGTTTCCCACGCGGAATACGTACTTCCTTGCCGTCGATTACATGGACGTAGTCCCTGACTACAAACTTGGGTTCAAAATGCAATTCGCAAACAGAACACGATTCGTCCAAGACCTTATCCGCGCGGTGCAAGTTCCTCTCCCACTGTTTACGTCGCTCCTCGTCCTGCGGCACTTTGAACAACGACGCCTTCGGCGCATCTTTCACTCGACTGTAGCCCGTCCGACACCCGGGCGCGTAACAATAGTTCAGGCGGCGACTGGGCATCTTCGTTTACACCTGACACATATTGGTAAAGGTGAACGGCGAACGCAGACCGCGGATTCCTCAAATTAAAACCACGAGCAAGACACCTTTCGCGGAGACGAAGACGACGAAGAGCCGAGCGCCACAACGCAGGCGGAAGAAACTTCAAGTGGAGACTGCGGTAGCGCCCCTAGCGGACTCTAGTACAGGCGACATCGGCGGCTTCAACGCAAAGCACGGAGAAGAGAGAGCGGTGAACACACTACCCCCTTCTAGGCCACTGTACCCTGGCACGGTTTCTTCAGTTTTGTCAATTTACCGCCATCAGTTTTTATGTGAAGATATGCATAGCAGCCTAGTTTGTTTAGTCAACATGTAGACCGTAGTCGCTGTTGACGTCGCTTGCACGTGACAGCCATCCTGTCGCGTGTTAGAGACATCGGTCGCTCCAATCGCTGCGCGTCTGTGCTTCATCCGTTGGTCTGGCTTAACTTTTGTTACAGGTTGATCATCGGAGTATACATATATACATATGTTTATTGCACAACAAGCGAGTACAAAAATTACCTGGGACTGCAAACACACATGTGTGGTTGGGGCTGGACACTCTGGTGGCAGTTCCGAGTTCGTAACCATTGTTAGCGTCGGTCATGTAAGAGTAGCATTGTCTCACGTGGTGTGGTCTGATGGAGCATGGTATCCGAAGTGCTACGTTGCTTCACTGAAATTGCAATCACTGCTAATACATCATACAGAGGACTCTGAAGGCACTATCTGGAACATGTTTCTTCCTTGTATGACGCTCCTGCCACATTGGTCATACAAAAGCTTTCTGCCGACGTGCTCGAAGCATACACATGTACGAAGCAAACATGTGCCGAACATGAGTAAAGCGAGTCCGCGGATACTTATGTCACATTTCTGCAACCGTGACTTCTGTGTGATATATGGGCCGTATGAGTGCGGCTTTAGTATTAGTTTTCTTTCTCGAGTTTCTCCGGTTTCTTCGTCCGTTGATTTGTTAGCTGAGCTATGAAATTCGGCATTGAAGTTAAAACTTCGCTAAGTCGCTACCTTCTACGGCGTTAGTAAATTCTCTTCGATTTCATTAATGTGGCAATTTGGGCCAGTTGGTTCATGATCGTAGACAAGTGTCGAAAACATAGACAGGGACGAGAAGTTGAAGTAAACGCAGGCGCGATCAAAACTAATATTTATTAAAAGAACAATCGTTGTATAGCCATAAAAAACGTCAGTCACGACTACAAGTGGTGTAGCCTAACGTCCCTAGATAAGAGCTTCCTACAAGTAGCGACATTCTTTGAAGCACCGACTGCGTGACGGTGCAGGTTTTAGGAAGCGGATGGCGGCGTACAGCAGAGGTTTGAACTGAATGCCGCCATTTGCTTCCAGTGGAACGTGCTTTGTCATTTGTATTGGTTGTCGTTACTTGTGAAAATGAGTATCAAGGGACTTTAATGTAGCGCTGTATCAAGAAATTCATATTCCTTTGCCGATTAGGTTATGGATGTGTCACTTGTACACCTCGTTTCTTTGGCTTTAATTTGAAACACCTCGTGTAGCTCTCTAGATGTTTTATTTGTGTATTTGGCCAAACATCTGGCGTCATCAAATGACGGGGAGCAAGGACAGCGGCTGCAGTGCGCAGCCAGATGTCCTCATGGGGTAGCTCGAGTCGCCGCTTCATGTTCGCGGGCGAAATCGTTAAAACATCGGCCATTCTGACCAATGTATACAGAACCGCATGACAATGTGATTTCGTACACAGCTCCGTCGTACATTCTGTGAATGTTTTGCGGAGTTTTCTGAAAGGGACACATAGGCAACCTCGTGATAGCAGCACAGTAAGGCCAGTTGTAATTTCCCATAGGCACCACATAACCCACAATCTCAGAAAGGTGGATGACCGGTACGATATATCAGAGTTCTTTTTCGGCACCCAACAAGCTGTCGATACTGTGCCGTAAAATCAACTCGCAAGCAGATGCTGCAGACAAATGCAAAACAAAACACCGCAAAACATTCACACAATGCATGACGGGAGTTGTGTACGAAATCCCAATGTCATCCGGTTCTGCATACATTGGTCAGACGGGCCGATGTTTTAACGATCGCGCCCGCGAACATGACGCGGCAACACGAGCAATCCAATCAGGACATTTGGTCATGCACTGCAGCAGCTACCCTTGCTTCCCGTCGATGAGACTAAATGTTTGCGCTGTATGTCGAACTGAAATTTTGGGGTGTATTATATGGGACAAAGGCTGTTAGACTACACCTTTTTTATAGCATATAAGTATATATATATATATATATTATGGAATGTCACGGAAGTAGTGTTCGCGTGTAAATATAAACGACCGCTTACTTTAACACAGAATGTGCTATATGGCTAGTGCCTCTACCTCGTTTCACCTAAAAGTGACCCTCCAAATATTTTCGCAGTGGTTTAAAATTTGCGCCAAAACAGATCTCATTGAACTTGGGAACACGGAGGATGGAATAATTCTGTTTACGGAAATTCGAATTAGTTTGGAGTTATAAGCAAATTAAATTGACAAAACACAAGCAGAACATTTTTGCTCCGCCACACAATCGCCTAAATTTAATGATTGGAGGGTTGGAGCGAATCGGAAGGCCCAGTGGCTGCAGGTTACAGGGATAGCTGTCGCGCCGAGGATGTGCGCACATCGTGGATTCGTCGCTAGTCACTTGCATCATCACAGCTTCAGGATACGAACACGGTCAGAGTTGCCAATGGACTTCGGTTTCTTAAGGCCCGTTCACACACATGCGTCCGTAGCGACCGCAACGACTGGAACAACCGGAACGATCGTTGCAAGGGTCTGCAACCATCAGTTGCCATAGCGACGGAGAGACGCCCACACGTGTTGTTCACGACGCAAGGAGTTGGAGCGAGCCCAACTTTCCCCGCTGCCTTGGAAACAACCGAAACAACCGCAACGACAAACCAATCACAGGTCGACGAGACTCGGTCGCGCGCGTTGCATGCCGGTCGCGGGCCGGCTCCTTCTATTTGCAAACATGGCGTCGGTGGTGATCGTCGACTGGACGGCGTGGTGGAATCTCATCGTTCCGCGTAAAAGCGCTATCCTTGACTGTGGATTTTCGTCGTATGTCGCTATGATAACCCAGCACGTACTAGAAAGGAAGATCCACCCACTCGTGCGGCGATGTCGTGGCGGCACTCTCAAGACAGCGGAAACGCCCGTGCCGTCGTGTTTGTTTACTTCGAATGCAGTGGTGCTTTCTTCGCATTTGTGTCCTCGACCATCGCCCGGATTTCTTATTTGGCGCATTCCGTGCGCGTGCTCAAGTTCAAGGTATTACTGGGGGCTATGTTGCGCTTTTGGACTCCCAGGAGACTAGGAAGAGGGAAGTGACGTCAACAACGCTCTTTGGATGCTGATTGGTGGAGTCGCTGATGACGGTGAGTTTCGCGGTGCGAGATACGTTCATTCACACCTACGTCACTTCCCTCTTCCTAGTCTCCTGGGAGTCCAAAAGCGCAACATAGCCCCCTGGTGCGTACCGTACAAAGAATGCGAATTTTAATGCGTTTTCATCACCCGAGAACAATGATTAGTGTTAGCAATCATGAACGCTCGCAACGTCTGCGTTACCAATAAAATCATATTTCTACGTTGCTATATCGCTGCGAAGATAACATCGTCTTTTATAATCGCAGAAAAGGCGTGTGGCGAGATTTGTACTATTGACGAAGTCGTGATCGTCCTAGAGTGCCTCGATGTCCCTCTGTTTAGGGTGATGCCATCGTTTGTGGTACCCGATGCCGACAGCACGCGCTCACAGGAAAAATACAAAGAAATCGCAGGAAACAAAATGTCGCTGTAGCGCAGTCAACGCCACGAGCGCGTGCAGGGACACGCTCTTTCAAGCGCTTGAGAACAAAAAATAAAAATAAACGTTAGAAACAAAATGGCCAGATGTCATCACCCCAAGCAAAGCGCACATGAAGGCACCCTAGATCGTCCAAGACGGCGTATTGCGTATTTTTCTTTTCTTCATCCACTCTACTCCGCAAGCCTATCATAAAAAAAATACTAATAAAGCTTTAGGCTATACAAAACAGTCTGTCTATTTTCTGTTACGGCATTGAGTGGCAGTGCGTCCCCTTCTTTTCAGAGGCACCGCTGAAACAGCTGACGGCGGCGTAGAAGCGGTCGCCGTGAAGACGACCCGCTGCGCTTGTTGCAGTGGTTGCAAGAGTGTGTACGCGCAGCGCAGAGCTGTCGTTCCGGTCGCAACGGACGCAGCCGTAGATAACGCACTCGTTGCAGGTGTGTGAACCAGTACTTCAGCGTCGGCGAACTCAACGCCAGCCGGCGCAGAATGACGTTCGTCGTCCACTTCACCGCGATAAAAAGAGCCCGACAAAACGTGTCTAACTTCCAGCGTGGTGGTATGATTAAACCAGCGATTCAGGGCAGATAGCTGCACCGCGATAAGTTCTAAGAAAAATTACACAGATAACAAGTGCAAATAAGCATTTATTTTTTACTAAATTTCGTATAAATGTAAACAAAAAATCGCAATTACAAGTTTGTCAAACCGTACGCCGGCAGGCTTTGTCAGATGGGATGCACTCGCGTTTCCCATCGACCTTCTTACTCATGGTCCGGGTATTAGCATTGTAGCCCTCCTTCCAATTTGATTGTATTATAACAATGAAGAGAGCATATGATTTCTAAATTACGCCGTGTAAGCGTTCGAAATTGTAGCGCACTCCGAATAAACAATAAGGGCTTTAAACAATGTCTTCGCCGCACACAGCTAATATCATTGACACTTGGCATATGTAGCGTGCCTCAATGGCCTTCTGTTTAGGGTGATGCCACCCTTTGTAGTACCCGATGCCGACAGCACGCGCTCACAGAGAAAATACAAAGAAATCGCCGGAAACAAAATGTCGCCGTAGCACAGTCAGCGCCACGAGCGCGTGCAGGGACACGCTCTTTCACGTGCTTCAGAACAAAAAATAAAAAGAAGAATGGACCTTTTTCACATACCGACGGCACCAGGCGGTGGCTGCACGAACTAAAAATCGAGGAAGGGACCTACCTGCGCTACCAATCGATAATGGGAGCTACGCTACCAGTTTCTTCGTTCTCTGAGCAGCGGGGCGTGCACAACGCGACGTCCGAGTGGGGCATCCGTGGCGTCCACTTAAACGTCGTGTTATTCTTTCCGTCCGCTTTCTTTTTTTGCGTAACACAATTATATGTATGCTGCAATTACGTTTTCTACTCGCTGATCTACAGCCTCCTTCCAAATTTCATCGATTTTTGGTGCCAACTTCCGCCGCTTGGCATCGGGCGCTCGAGCGTGCGCAGAACGCTTCTCGGAAAAGGTCCATTGGAAACAAAATGGCCAGATGTCATCACCCCAAGCAAAGCGCACATGAAGGCACCCTAGGCATATGTAGCTTAAGGGGCAACTGTCGGCGCGTACGACTAGCGGATGATGATGCATAGGTCATACATGTGGCTGTCCTGAATTCTAATTAACCCAATCTTTGGCTCGTCATCGAGCTTCAAACTTTTTATCGGCACCCCGTGAAAGCGCGTCTGGCTGGTTAGGCCTACGAGGCTTCTCGGGGAACGCCTCCTTGAGAGCCGTCCACGTCCACGTACAGATTAGCTCATTCGAAAGCACGGACGTGGAAACCAGCACAAAAACACGGGATACACCGCCACAGAACGGCAAAAATAGCACACGACACACGGAATGAACAGATTCAAATCGCAGAAGGGGGCGTCCCGCATATATGTTCCACCTGGTCGCGACATCCCGATTCCCAAATATATTACGGGTGGTAGCCCGCGCGAGGTTTACCGGATCGCTGGTATGGCTGGTTCCATCGTTAAAAAACAATACTTCAAGCTTTTTTTTAAATATTTTTCGCTTAAGAAAAACGATATTTTGAAAAAAAAATGATGGCTTACGGAGTGATACACTTTATTTCGCCTTCAAAATAAAAAGTTCGGACGTCTCTTCCCAACACTACGAATCCCAAAATGGCAGCAAATTGGCTGAGAAGGACGAGGAGAGAAATTATACTTTTGGTTTCTTAGTTTCTAGGCTAGGTGGCGCAGGCTACCACCGTTATAAAGGGTATAGCCATTAGCCTCCATCCATCTAGCCATCCCTATACCGATGACGTCACCAGTCACCCATTTTCGACACACACTGGCGTCACTAGACGCTGCTTTTGCATGATGGAATTAATATATGATGCGCTAATATGTCGGGGCTGCTATACTTGCCCCCTGTGTAGCGCGAACCACGGTGGAAGAAGAGAGATTTCTCTGAATTACGCCGCCTCTCCACGTAGCAAGTGTGTCGAAGATTCGCTCCCATTTCCGCCAAACGCCGTGAGATGGCGCAGTATGACAGGAGCTCGAGGAACCATCTTATACGTGCACACGATTTCAAAGACGTGAGGGGCGCGACGACGATCGCGCGAAGGCCGCCGAGCCCCATCCCGACTGAGCCCCGCCTGGAGATAGGCGAAACCCGGGTGGAATTTCGACCCTCTTTCTATCCTTGTTCTGACACATCTCTCTTCTTCCACCGTGGCCCGATCCCTTAATGACGAAATTACATAAAAAGGTCACAAGTTAAAATATCGCTAGAGGGCCCCTTTATGGCGGAGAGCAGGGAAGCTGTGAGCAAGATAGAATTTGAGGATCGGTTGAGGCAAATGGATGGGGACCAGTGGTCACGAGAGGTTTTCAGCTATTTATACATGAGGAGTATAGACACAAAGTGGAGACTCCGCACTAGGAAATTAAGAGGAAAGTTTTTAGGCTATGGTGAAGTTACGGAAGAGCAGGTATCAGTTAAGAAGAAAGTCAAGGCCACAGAAAGAAATCGGTGGCTAGAGGGAATGCAGACAGAGACAGCTCTGGAAAGCTTTAGATTAAACAAAAGAGTTATTGTCAAAGAAAGCATTTATGACAATTCTATTGAAAGCTCATTGTTGTTTGAGGGAAGGACAGGTGTTTTCCGACCAGAACATACAGAGCGAAGTACCAGGAAATGGATACAGTGTGCGCAGCTTGTGGAGATGAGGATGAGACGGCTGAGCACTTGATACTCTACTGTAAAGGGCTTCACCCTATGCCTATCGAAGACAACATAGATTTAATAAAGTCATTGGGTTTTAGAGACAGCGAAGGCAAAGTGGATTTCAAGACAGTAGAGATTACCAAGCAAAGATTAAGTGAATGGTGGCAGAAAGCGAAAGAAAACTAGGTATTTTCTTATTAACTGATGGCAAGGGGGTTTTATAGCCTCACTTTCTTTTCAGTGCGGAGTGAATATAGTTTTCACATTTAAATATTCTAAGCTTAAATGGCAAAACAAAATGGCTAGGTGGCGTGAGCTACCGCCCGATCCAAAGGGCTCAGCCGGATTCAACCATCCTTCATCTTCATCGTAGCGACCCTATGGAACGAATTAAACCGGGACAAAAGGGCAACGTCATGACGTCTGTAAACTTTCTCGACGTGTTCTGTAATCTGCTAAAACCAATCAAGCGCAGTGAATGCCCGCGGTGACTTGCGACGTTAGCATATGCGTGTCGTTGTTTGTACTCTTAGTTTGTACTTACGCCATCGAGCCTTCGACCGCTTTTTGACTGAGGATAGAACGAAGTATAGAACTTTCCGGTTCAGCATCCCTGTTACGAAAGACCGTTCCAGGAGTGCTGTGGTCGGAAAGCCGGAACTCGTGTCCGCACTGATAGAACAAGAGTCCTAGCCCTACTCTTACGTACCGCTCGAGACCACACTTATAAAGATTTACAAGAATCGCTTTAGAACAGGGGTCGGCCACCTTTTGCTGCAGCGGGCCGAATCTCCAAAAAAATTCGGGAGGAAGCTGGCCATCTCAATAACCACAAAATTAAGAGAAACCAAAAAAAAAAAAGGGCAAATTATATTTAAAAAAAATGAAAGCTGTTTACAACTCCCTGTAACGCCGAATAAGAGTGCACCTCTTGAGGAGGAGGAGGGAAGGGTACTGAGGGGAGTGTATACTCCTGTTCACCTCCTCATCCTGCCTGTTACTCCTCCCCGAGCGGCGTCGCCGTCGCCATCACCGTCGGCGTAACCGTGAGATCACGTGACCCTCGTGACGTCGCGTGACCCACGTGACCTCAAGGGCGTCACGTGACCTCAAGGGCGTCACGTGACCTCACGGGAGTCACGTGACCCCCCGAGGTCACGTGACCCCGCGCGGACGTTTCGGCATGGTGCCGAAACGTCGCCGCGGTTACGCCGACGGCGACGCCGCTCAAGCCGGAAACGGGCGCCTAAGAGCTGCGCTCTAAAAAAAAATTGCAGAGCAGCAAGTTGATGGTCGAGGCAAATTTGTCGAAACCACAGGCGTGATTATCTTTGTATGTGACAGCCTTTACCTTTGCACCTTGACTTAAACAGCGCAAATAAGGTACGTAAGGAAGAGACAACAGGAAGGAAAGAGCGCTGTTTACCGTTGCACACCCGACACCTCCAAGGATAGGTCCTCTTTGCGTAACGTTTTCCGTTATGACTTAACTGCAAACGGGACGCAAAGAGAAAGCGGGTGTGAGTAAGGAATTTTGCAGAGTATCTAATAAACACAAAAAAGCGAAATGAAAAAACAAAAAGTAATTGTTAAAGGTCTACCGAAGTGCAAAAGATAATCATTCCGATTCTCCTGGCAGGGTTCGTCCGCATCCTCAGTTGGTGTGCCGAACACATGCAGGGAGCAGATTACGACAGTGCGAGGTCCTTCCGCCGTGCTCGAAAGCGTCTTTATTTGATTTTCTTTATTGCAGCCATAGTCGAAAGCGTCCTCGATAAATTAGACGGGCGCGCTCTACCAACAAAAAAGTAGACGTTAAACTATTAATCAACGAACGGCAGTGTCGTATTTGTGCAGATGTCGAATTTGCGCACGAGTACGCTAGGCGAAGCGGTGTCCTGTTTGTGCAGATACCTTTAATCCTCCAGTCCATTAATATTACGGTGAAATTCTTTCCTGACAGTGACATCCAGACTCACAAGCTGAAGAAGTGGTTCACACTTTGCCGGGAGATGAGAGAATGAATGTTTTCTTTAGATTTTACACGTTTGTTTGTAAAACGTCGTGAAAGCTGCACTAATGTGATCTTTACCGGTGAGTTATACTGCCACGGGGACATACCATGGGTGGAAGTCCGTCACCATGAGTCGAATACGTAACTAAATCTCGATAATTTACTTTTTAATTAGTGAAAATAAAATATTGTTTCAATTACAAACTTGCGAGTGTCATCAAAAAACACTAAAAGGTAAATATTAGAAAGATTTGGGGGCGCCCACAAACACGGTGGTTGACTCAATTTGCCACTCGACCAACGGGCGCAATGCTGGCGGCACGAAAATGCGAATGATAGGAGACGGAAATACCGCGCGAGTGCGTTTTCGAGACACTAGCCTTGCACCTGTTGCAGGAAAGTAACCTTAGCGAACCACGGCGCTTACCACTCGCCGCAAGTGTTTCTAAAATGTGTTTCTAGGGGCTTTCTATGACGCTAAGCAAGTTTCTGATTAAAACCACATCATTATTATTCATATTAAAAAGTTGACGACATTTTAAATTTAATTAACCCACTTATCGTGACAATTACGCCCCTATATTATGTTCCCCAGGGCGTATAACTGACCTGCACAGTGCGCAGGTTGCATTAGTGTAGCTTTCACGGTATTTTTTTCAAACCAATCTGTAAAGCCCTAAAAAAATTAAAAACAGAAACAAAAACATTCTGCATATTGGAGACATTGAGATAAACCAACGCGTGTGGTGCATGCTTGCCCCATTGTGACAGGCAGCCATATCGTCACTGACAAGTTAAGAAGCGCAGGGCGTGGCAAGATGGCGGCATCAGCTCATAAGAACGACGAAGTACAGATCACAATGCAGGGGTGGTGAACGTAATAAGCCATTTCTCTGCATTTTTAAAGTTGTCGGTGATTGTAGAGAAAATAACATGGAATAAAAAATATGGGCAAATGTCAGCAAGTAGAAAGAGCCTGGCACACCAATATGGAGTCGTTAGCACGTCTACATCTGTCGTGTCACACTGCAGCGCAATTCAGTGCCGTAAGGTGATCGGCGTAAATCTTTCTGAGTGAGGACAGGAGAGGTGCGTCAGAGTACGGCCAGGACTCCTGGTCCATCAGTGCGGACGCGACCTCCAACTGGCCGACCGCAGCCCTCATAGAACGATGTTTTGTAACAGCAGTGCGAAACCGGAAACTTCCATACTTCTGATGATAATGCAATTAATGCAGAGGGACAGGCAAGCTGGACGAGAATGACAATTATAATCCCTGGAGAGGGGGAACAAGGGAGACAAAGGATAAACACAAATCTCCAAACACAGCTAGGTAGCTGGTGTGCGACCAAAAAAATCTGCCTGGTCCTGGTATCGAACCCTGGATTTCTATCAATTTCCCGTGGAGCGGCTGATAAAACCCGTTTACTGGCGTCTAACTCCTGGTTAGCTCAGTTGGTAAAGCGCTCCACTTGGAATGGAGAGGTCCCTGGTTCGATACCAGGACCAGGCGGATTTTTAGAGCGCAGCTCTTAGGCGCCTGTTCCCGGGTATCGCGGCGTCTCCGTCGGCCTCGCCGTCACCGTCGGCGTAACCGCACCGCTAAATTTAGCGAGCAATTGAATTGGTGTTGAGGTCACGTGACGTCAATTATCCCACTAAATCTAGCGGAGAAATTGAATTCGTTCATGGGTGACGTGACACGAAGTTATGTGAAGTCATTTTCCTCGCTGAATTTAGCGGGGAAACTCAACCCGCTTCATTAAGGCCTGTTCACACATGCAGCGGAGCGCTACAAGCGTAGCGCTTATCTCGCGCTAAGCGCGCGCTGACGGGAGCGTTCACCAGCTTTGTATCGCACCGTCAAAACTGTTGCTCATGGCAGACGATAAGTAGCTGACGGCACGTGAGGAGCGCTACATCAGCGCTTCGCTGCATGTGAGAACCGACCTTTAAGCGGGGAAATTTTCCCTCTAAATTGGTTCTGGCTTCTCAGGGGTCATGGAGTAGCCACGAAATATTAACGCATCGTATTTTAATTCGACCAGGCAAAATAAGCTCAACGTCTAGTACTGGCGCCACAGTGCGTCGAAAACGCGCGACTGGTGGCGTCATCGGTATAAGGATGGGTGAGTGGAGGGATGCTAATTTCTGTACCCTTTACAACGCGTGGTAGGCTGCTACACCTAGCCTAGATACCAACAAAACCAAACAGTTTGATTTCACCCCTCGCCCTTCTAAGCCAATTTGCTGCCAATTTTTGATTAACAGTTTTGGCAAGGGTCGGCGGAATTTTTTATATGCGTGTCCGTAAACCCTCGTTTTTTTTTCAAGTAATCGTTTGTATTAAACGAGAAAGATAAAAACAAAATGTACCAAAGTGAAAAAAAAAAAACACGACACGCTGTTTTTTGGCGATTGAACCAGCCAAACCAGCGATTCTGTCAACCTCGCGCGGGCACCCGCGAGGGCATCGAGATGCCCGCGCGGGTGCCCGCGCGAAACGACCTCGCGCGGGCATCGAGATGTTGCGACCAGGTGTGACGTCTGCGGGACGCTCCCTGCTGCGATTTGAATATGCCGCTTTTGCCGTATGTCGTGTGCTACCTCCGCCGCTCTGTTTTCGGTGTCCCGTGTTTTTGTGCTCATTTGCGCGTCCGTGCACTCGAATGGGCTAGTCTGTACGTGGATGTTGACGGCTCTTTGAGGACGCGTTCCCCCGAGAGGCCTCGTAAGTCTAACCAGACATACGCTCTTTCACGGGGCGCCGGCAAAAGCTTGAAGCTCGATGACGAATCAAAGGTGGGTTAATTAGAATTCAGGACATCATCATGTATGAGCTATGTACGATCATGTGCTAGTCGTACCCGCCGGCAGCCGTTCCCGCTCGAATGAACAAATGCCCAGTGTCAACTATAGATGTAAACAATGTTCAAGGCCTTAATGTTTATTCGGAGTGAGCAGGGGCGGATGCAGGAATTTTCTAATGTGGGGGGGGGGGGGGGGGGGTCAGGTGTTGGTCAGCGTGCCATATGTTTAGGAACCCCCTCCCCTCTCCTTCGTTTTAGGCCCTAAATTTTACACATGCAGAAATCAAGAGGGGGATCAGGACATCCGGACCACCCCCCCCCCTATATCCGCCCCTGGGAGTGAGCTACCATTCGGAACACGTACACGGCGTCATTTATGGATCATTCGCTCTTTTCAATCCTGTAGGTAAATCAACTTGGAAGGCTAGCTACAGTGTTTGCACACGGGCTACGAGTGAGAAGGTCACTGAAAGATGCGAGTGCATCACGTCCGTTGAAGCCGGCAGGCGGATGCTTTGACAAACGTATAATTGTGATTTTTTTTTCCAAACATTTGTGTGACGTTTTGTAAAAAAATGACTGCTCCTTTCTGCTCGTTCTCCCCATCATTTGGATTGGGGACGACGAACTTCATTCTGCGCCGGCGCGCGTTGAGTTCGCCGACCAGGTACATTTGTGAAGCCGATCGCGCTCGGAGCCTGAAGCTACGATGATGCAATGGGATTTAGCGACGAGAAGACGTCCTCGGCGTGGCAGCTATGACCCTAACCCGCAGTTTATTGGCCAGCCGATTCAATCCAACCCTCCAATCACTGAATCTTGCCGATTGTGTGACGGAGCGAAAATGGTTGGCCTGTGTTGTGTAATTTTAATTTGCTTATAAGTCCAGAAGTACTAACATTTCCGGGGAAAATATTTTTATGTAATTCTAAATGAGGTTTCCCTTACCAAAATGGCATATCTGAACTTATGTAAAAAAATAGATACGGTTATATAAAAAATTGGGCATATCTGGGCATATGAAGTAAATCAGTTTATATAGCTTATCAAGCCAGATCTGCCCAATTTTTTTATATATCCATATCAGGGTCTTGATATGGAGATATCAAGACCCTGATAACTTTGATATACAGGTGTTTTTTTTTATTCTTGTAGATTTGTTTTTAAAAAAAGCCATGAAAGCTACACTTATGCGGTTTGTGCGAGTGAGATTTACGCCCAGGGGGACATTATGTGGGTGGCTAACCTTTGCAATAAGTCGGCTAATGATTTGAAATTCACTACTTAATTTTTAAATTAGTGAAAATATACATATGGTTCCAATTAGAAACTTGCTGAACGTCGTCCAAATCCCTAAATCAGTCATTTTCAGAAAGACTTTCAGCGCGTGAGAAAGTTACCACTCGTGGAGCAGGTACAAGGCTAGCGGTTTCGGTCAGGCGCCCGCGCAATTTTTCCGTCTCTTATCTAGCCACAGCCTTGTACCTGGTCCACGAGTGGTAACTTCAGCGCACTACTGCTCTTCACACGCGCTCAGTCTTTCTAAAAATTTCTGATTTATGGGTTTTGGACGACGCTCAGCAAGTTTGTAATTGAAACCATATGTCTATTTTCACTAATTAAAAGTAAATTAGTGAATTTTAATTAATTAGCCGACTTATCGCAAAGATTAGAAAACTACAATGTCCCCCTGGGCGTATAACACACTCGCACAAACCGCATAAGTGTAGTTTTCACGGCTTCTTTAAAACAATGCAAGAATAAAAAAAAATAACACCCGGTATTTAGGCATTGCACGTACGTCACATCATGACGTCGAACACCGGTAGCCACCATGTTGGGGGTTGACTCTTCGACCCTGCACAGCGAGAGCAATGGTAAACTGTGCCGCGCTCGGCTGTAACAATTACCCGGTATCCCGACGATCGTCCGATCGTTTCGTCGGCATGAACCGCGAAACAGAGTGTCCATCAAGTTAGAGAAAGTATGAGCGGCAGGAGAGGGATACGTCCGCGCATTACCGAGTTTGCGGCACGCATCTCATAGCGGCGAGCAACTGCATTTTTCTACCGTTGTTTACGTTCGCGCACGCCTTTGCATCGGCTTCTGTCCATTCGTGGTGGAGGTGCCCTTTGCCTTTCGTTACATAACGCCGTTCCCCCGCTTCGAGCGATTGTCGCGCCGCAGAGCCCGGTCAAACGGCGGCGGCCCCGCGTGCAAGCTAGCCGAGACGCCGCCGTTGGGGGATCGGTTTGTGCCGTCTGCGACACTGTAACCTTTGCAAGGAGCGAAAGTATGTAGGCAAGCCGGTTCAGGAAACATCATAATATAGACCCTGAGTCAATGAGAGTTGTGCGTTATTTGATTTATCCTTATCTCAGGGTTTAGATTATGACGGTAACCCAGAGTTGTTTACCAGTATTTCGCAAAATCGTAACAATCCTTCTACAAGCGACTCGTAAAGCCGCTCGACAAATTTTAGAACGCGCAATTAAGATTCTTTGTTGTTGTTTTTCTTTTTTGGCGACACGTCAAAACTTTGTCGGCGGCATATCGTAACTTTCTGCTTGTAGCGCAATCGCGCCAATCCCGAAACATTCTGCACAATTATTCTCCCGGCTGCCAGGAGATAGACACGGCCTAATTCTAGAGGTAATCTGGAAGAGTAATACCTTTAGGAAAACGATCTATTGTCGCGAAGTAGGTTGCAGCGTACTTACGTTGACGAGACGGGACTTGAAAGGTAATCCAAGATAGATGCCGACACGGCCACAGCGGAATCACCTCTCAAACACAAAAACGAGAAGGAAGGTGTCCGTGAAGATTCAGCACGATGTAGCACAAGCTGTCATTTGTAGAACCGAGCAATAAACGCATCACAAAATAATCTTGGGCTTCTTTGAAGAAATCGCTTGCAGAAGCAGAAATTCGCAGCAGCCACGCTGTGTGCAAACCACACGAAGCTGAATCCGGCCGAACGCATTCCGATATTGGCAAGGTCATCCGTCAAACAACGTGACCACGCACCTTTTATCACGCTTTCAGCTTAGGGAGAGAGAGAAAAGGAGAGAAGGGCAGGCCAAAACGGAAGTGCACGAACAAAAGTCTTATCTTATGGGGCATCAACGTGCGGATTTGTCACTTGTACCTCAAGGCTGATAGTGCAGTGAATGCTATGCGTGGCCTTGGGGTCCGGGCAGGTGCCGTGTTCTGCTTCATCACCAGCTTCTAGACTGAAGTCATGTGACCCTAACCGGAGACACGATTGGCCTAAAACATGCATAGCGTCTACCCCTGCTGTCAATACCGAGTGAACATACAACTCTATGAAGTCCAACTTTTGAACTTCCAAAGGAGCTGTCTGGCTCGAAAGTGACCCAAAACGATGCGAGTTTGACGATACTATCTTTTACGCCGTATAACCCACATCATAATTTAAAATGAAGAAATAAGCGCGACTATTTTGTTTGCGCACGATGTCCACAAATAAATAAATAAATGTGTATATATATTTTTTCCAATAAATTTAAAATTATGTGTACACTGTTAGGTTCGCGTTTTTAAATTTCAAATCTTTTTACGAAAGAGTTGCACATAAAAGACACCACGGACAGCACATCTTCCGACTTTCAACACACTGATGAATCGCACACGCTTGCAAGCGCATGGTTACGATGCTGCGCGAACGGTTTTTGAAAGATGCTGCGTAGGGCGCAACGGTCTTCGCATGCGTTAGAAGGAAAAAGGATTCGGGACGACGAAGTAGCGTATTGCATCTTCAGTAAGCTAACGGTTCGTGTTTCCCCGCTCAATTTAGCAGGAAACACGAACAAAATTAGTTTCACTGCTAGATTTAGCGGGAAAATTGACGTCAAGTGACATAAGTACCGATTTAATTTCTCGCTAAATTTAGCGGGGCGGTTACTCGATGGCGACGCCGACACCACTTAACTCGGAAACGGGCGCCTAAGAGCTGCGATCTCAAATCCATTATTTGATTAACTTGCTTTCCGATCTTATGCTCCTTCGTCATAATGTCACACGTCAAACATACATCCAAATTTCATTTGTCTTTCAATCTTCAAAATGCGCAATTGGTTAATTGGTCCAAATACCTGGAATAACTTCACTTTAACGATGTTAACAATAATTAACCAATTATATGAGACTCATGCAATATAGATCAATCAACTTGTCTTGGTGAGGACATATGACTTATTGCTTGCACGACCGAAACGGGCCCATATATCATTATCAGGGGCAATATTTGCACGCGTATATGGTGAAATATGGCCGTATTTACGCACTTATACGGCCGCATCTGGCAGTATTTGACATTTATATGGCGATATCTGGGCGTATCTGCTCCCATATATTTCCTGTCTGACTACTTATATTATCATGTCAGGCCGTTTATAAAATATATCAGGGCCATATCTGACATTTTCGTACGGGAATTGTTTAAGCGCAAATTTCAAACCAGTCTACAAATAATTGGAGGGATCCTTTAAGGTGGAACGAAGTATAGGTACCAGACATACAGCACACTTCTGTGTTAAAAAAGGGGGTGGGTCGTTTATATTTACACGAGAGCACTGCTTGGGAAATATTCTCTCTCTCTCTCTCTCTCTATATGTATATATATATATATATATATATATATATATTATAGTATATATATATTCGTTATGTTTTAAATAGAAGGAGTGTGCATTGTGATTATCGTTGACTATTGCCTCCTAGATCTTCCAGTGTATTTTCTAAAATGGCACAAAAACAACCATTTACTCGAGTATCACGACACTTGGAATCTTTTAAATGTCTTTTATTCTTATACTTTACAACTTTACGCTAAATCTAAACTTCAAAAAGAAAAGAAACAAAAAGAAAGTTTGAACATGCCGGTAGTGAGGCAAATTTAATTTCTCTGCCACCATCTAGCGCAGCAGAAACTAGCGTGTGTAGGCCACTGTATCGTCCAGCTTCTCCGAGGGCAGGTTGGGGAAGAGCGTCCACCCGAGCACGCTTGCAAACGTTACGCGATGAGAAAGCGGGTGTTATGGTACGTTTATACCTGAGAAGAAGTCCACTGCCGCGGGAGCGGATCCGCTCCCGGCGGCGGCGGCGACAAGCGGGTTGCGTTTACATCTATTTCCTTCGAGCGGCGGCGGCAGCGTCGGCTGCGGCATCTGTTCTCGTAACATCCCGTCAAATATGACGAGAAGGCGCAGAGTTCCCACCTCGGCTGTCCCTCCTGGCGCTGCTGCTCCCGGAAGTCGTGACGTAGCAGCGTCGCGCCGCTCAAGAATGTCACTTCCGGTCAGCAAAACGCCTCGTTCGGCGGCAGAAATAAGTCCCGGACCTATACGGCTCGCCGCCGCGTTTTCCGCCCAGCGTGTCGCCCCAGCGGCAAAGCTGGGCGGATCTGCTGGCGGATCCGCAATGTGTAAACGTACCATCAAGCGGGAAACACATGCAGCGCAAAGATCGCGTCAAGTCTCAGCGCAGAGTGGCGTAACCATAGCCACCGCCGCTGTCGTGGCGGTCCTAGGCGACTGCGACGACGTCACGTCAGCAGCTTCGGCGACGGTTTCTATGGTTACGCCGCTTGGCGATCCGACGCGACGCGATTTTTGTTCATGAGTGATTCACGTATTCACGGCGCACTGCCACTGCTCACACATACTAACAAAAGGTGCGGTGTCTGCTGCAGTTATGATGACAGATTTCTACGCGGGCACGCCTCACGCATGTTCGATTCTCTTATACATACGT